>BDUI01002347.1:25894-37568 GCA_002335545.1 Apodemus speciosus | reverse complement strand
CCATGCCAACTAAGCGTCAGACTGTTCTCTAACTTGGAGAGCCAAAGTCCCACCCCACCTCCCTTGCTATTTGAGATTCTAGAAAAGGTCCTTCCATATTTATTTTAAATATACCCACAGGTCATGTTTATGTGAGAAGCTCTGGCTAGCCTCTAAACAACCCCAAACGCAATTTCTGTCATCTTATTCTTAGGCTTAGGGCCATTTTGGGCAGAAATTAGATGTACTTGAAGTGTTTATAAATTAATGAATATAACTTTGGAGCAAAGCAATAAATAATAAATGAGCATAAAATGCCCTTCTCTTTGCAGAGAAAACACCTCAGACTTTAAAAGACAGATCCATATTATTCATAGAAATTTTTATTTAAATAAATAAAGTAAGTTATGTAAATGCCCAGACCACTTGTTCTGGTAAAATGTACAGCCGTGACTCCCTAGTAATTGTGGTTAGCATTGCTTTGCTGCTGCCTAATTGTTACAATTTCTTGGCTGTCATTTGCTTTTGTTGTCCCCACCTTGCCCCTGGCCATATTTTTAAACTGCTTCTTAAGAAGTCACAAGTCACTGTGCCTTTCCTCTCCTTCAGCTCTAGTATTTTATACTGGAGGTGGGGCAGGCGAAGTGGCGGGAAATGTAGACCGAGCATGAGCTCCTGCTGTCTCCCACTTGCACGCTGTACATTTGCATTTTTGTGCTATTGAGGGCAAAAATAAGAGAATTTTTTTAATTGAGAAAATTATGCTCCCCTGAATACAAAAACCTGAGCATTGGCATCWTATTGGCCTGCTTCTTACCTATTGCTGAATACCAAGGCGCCCTGACACATAACTCATGAAAACAATAAACTTTGACTATCTCTCTGGTGTGTGGAGAAGGGATCTGAAAGAGGCTGGGCTGAGCCATCCTGGGTCACATGAGGCTGCACTTTAAGGCGCTGGTCATCCGAGGGACTCCATGACTCGCTGGCTTCCACAGCAGCACCTTCAGGTGCAGCCAGGCAGGTGCCCGGTGTTTGTTTAACCTCATTGGGCCGCGTTAATGTATTCATGTCATGGTGGGTGGCTCCCAAAAAGCGGGTGATCCAGGAGAGGTAGAGGCTAGGAGGAAGCRTCAGTCCCCCATTAGAGGGGTGCTGGTTAGCCCCATCCTCAGGAGTTCACTCCCCCCACCTCTGTGTCGGCCAGCACCCCGCCTCAGCTGTTTGGGCTAAGGTGGGATCTGAAACTTTCTGTGCCTGTGTCTTAGTTACTTTACACACACAGAAGTCAGATATCCCAGCTCCTGGTTTTTACTTTGTTGCTTCTTGTACAGTATTTATTTATTTATGAAAGAATGGATGAATGAATGTCATTGTTCTGTCTGCATTCCAGAACATAAAGTTTTTCTATCCAGAAAAATGCTACACAGGTCTTACCTTTCTGAGAAGCCTTAGTGGGAGGTAAGAGGAGAAACTTTGAGTTTCTGATKAGGCTCCAGCAGGACCTGGGAGCCAATCAGGTCCAATTCCGAGAGCAGCTGCCAGGTGGAACCTTTCAAAGGAAGCATCTGGTAAAAGTGGAGCGCCCTCCAAGGTGGAACCAGGAACTTTTGTTGTTAATGTAAAATATGAACTTTCAGGAACTCAAGAGAAAGTCCAGGTCACTAATAGCTATGAGCTTACATGAGAGTGATAGCGTGCGCGCGCTCGCGTGCGCGCGCACACACACACACACACACACACACACACACACATCAGAAGGCATTTTGTTTTTAGGTGAGCCAGATATCAGACATTGAGATTTTGCATAATTTCCTCAATTTAAGCTGGTACAATCGACTCTTCCCAGCTGTCCACAGTCTAGTCATCTATTGTCCTATATGCAGTGTGATCATAGCACAGACCTTGGCATTTGAAATAGGCTTTTACCTTCCTCTGCCAGTTAACTCTCTACTCCATGGTATATATCTCTACTTTGTGATATGTGTGCATGCATGTGTGCATGTGTGTGCTATTTAAAGACAGAAAACAAAACAATGTCCTTTTCAGCTATAGAAATATTTCTGATGTTACCTGATGGTATTCATTTTCTAAAAGGCATGCTAAAAAGTTCTTACACTGAAAATGCTAAGAAAAAGCCCGTTTTGTTTTTCCAAGGGTTCTACTGTGATGAATGTGGGAGTGAGCACAGTACTGACATAGGGAGTGAGGGTTCAGTAAATATGTCTGTCTGACCCCAAGGCCAAGCCACTGACACCCCAGTCACCCTGAGAGGTCCTATTCCTAATAAAGCTAATCTGTAAGAGCAGAGCTACTCAAATGATGCTTTATGTCCCAATGCACAGGGCTGTCGCAACAGAAAGAGTAGTAGAAAGACATGGCAGGGATGAGGTGAGCCCCTGGACCGCTGGCCAGTGTATGTCCATGGTGCTTCTATTCAGTGTGACACGGACAGCAAATGGAAATGTGGGTTTATGTATATAGGGCGCGGATAGGACAGCCAGGGAAGGTGTTCTTTCTAGAAACAGATGCTGAGGTCAGAAATTTCCATAAACAAAGAGCTCTCTCTAGGAGATAACAGGGTCTTTTGCCTGTGCCTTCCCAAAAGCCTTATGCTCTGGGGCTTATTCCACAGCAGGTGGGTCTAGGCCTTGGGAGGCATTGGGTCCCAGAATCWCTCCTTTAATTAATAGATTCATTCATTGATGAGCTCATAGTAGAATGGACTTTCAGGAGGGGTGCTGGTTTAAGGAATGGGTCACTGTGGCTTTGACTTGAAGGTATCTTGCTGATGTTCCTCCTTTCCCTCCTGGTTCTTGGCGGCCATGCTCTGAGCATTGCTCCATCGTGCCTTCCTTCCCATGATGCTCTTCCCCACTATGACCTAGAAAGTGGAACCAGTCAGCCATGGACTAAAATTTTTGAAACTGTGAGCCAGAAATAAATATTTTTCTTCCTTTTGAATTTTTCTACGTGTCAAGTATTTGTCAAACTAATGAAGAGTTTGTCTAGCACAGGCTGTGTCTGATGAGGTCAGTTCACAGCTTGGTGGCAGAGGGAGGGGCTAGATGATGGAGTGCCAGGCTGCCCTGCTGTTTTTATCTCCAAATCCTGGATGAAAGGAAGCAGTGGTCCTACCAGCAGATAAAAAGAAAGCTCGTAAGTAGTCCTGCAGGATGAGGGTCTTTCTGTCCATGGCTCCTCCGAGCTGGTCCATGGATTCTACTTGTTAATGATTCACCAGTCTTGATACTTGCTTTTAAAAAGTATTATAGACATCTCTTGAGATATCATTTATATTTTATTAGATAACCACAGCTGTGTGCCTTATTTTCTAGGGAAAATGCCACTAATAAAACTGTGGCTTGTGTGTTGTCATTGACGGTTGTCATGAAACCTCTGATTAGTCATTGCTGTTTGAACTGAATTGCTTTAAACGGATTCTCGGTGTGTTATCCAAATCCTGATATGTAACAGTTAGCTTTTATGAAGTTTTTGTTTGTATCTTACTCTTTTGTGCTCATCTGAGTGCATAATTAAGATATCTGACTTCCATTGTTCCTAACAAATATTGTCCCGCTCTTCTGTCTTTAATTAGCGGAAATAATTCCTGTATAAACAAGTAACAGTTGCAGACTAAACTATTGCACTCTTTTCTTCTGAGAGTTTAAGTGCACCCCTTGTTTGTTAGGTTCATCTTTTAAGAGAAAAACTAGACATGGCATATTTTGTCATGTTGTATGATGCCGTTAGAAAACAAAGACGCACTGCTGCGATTTTTGTTCTCGGTACACCTTTTGTTTAAATTCACTGTAGAATGCAATGTGGCAGGAGGACAAGCTTTGGAGTCACACTGATTGAAAATCTCAGCCTACTCCCTTCTTCTTGGCGTGACTGCAGAGAAATTATCTAAATACTTTTCTGTTCCCAGGGTCCCTGCATAATACAATGATGAAAGCCGGGAGCAGTGGCTCATGTCTGTAGACTTGGCTCCTAGGAAGGTTGAAGGCARTAGATTGCTTGAGCCTAAGAGCTTGAAGCAATGTAGCTAGACTTCATGTTTTAAAAAAGATGATAGTAACATTTTCATCATGGCATTATGCAAATTACATGACTAGCATATTACTTGGTAGCATAGTAAGTGCTCATTAAATGTTAATAATTTTATGAAAGAAGAAACTTTCTTTTTTATGGATAAGAAAGTAGTTTTTAATTGAATATTTTTATTTACATATTTTACATATTTACATATTTTATCCCCTTTCCTCCCCCGCCAAGCCCCTTATCCCCTCTCCCCTCTCCACTCTCCCCTCTCCCCTCTCCTATAAGGGTGTTCCCCCACCCACCCACCCTCCTGCCTCCCTGCCATGGGATCCTTACACTGGGGCATCAAGCTTTCACAGGACCAGGGACCTTTCCTCCTGTTGATGCCCAACAAGGCTATATATGTGGCTGGAGCCATGGGTCCCTCTATGAGTAATTTTTGGTTGGTGACTTAGTCCCTGGGAGCTCTGGGGGTACTGGTTGGTTGATATTGTTGTTCTTCCTATGGGGTTGCAAACCCCTTCAGCTCCTTCAGTTCTTCTCTAACTCTTCCATTAGTGTCCCCATGCTCAGTCCAATGGTTGGCTGTGAGTATCCACTTCTGTATTTGTCAGGCTCTGACAAAGCCTCTCAGAAGACAGYTCTGTCAGGCTTCTGTCAGCAAGCACTTGTTGGCATCCACAGAAGTGTCTGAGTTTGGTGATTGTATATGGGATGGATCCCCAGGTGGGGCAGTCTCTGAATGGTCTTTCCTTCAGTCTTTGCTCCATACTTTTTCTCCATATTTCCTCCTGTGAGTATTCTGTTCCCCTTTCTAAGAAGGACTGAAGCACCCACACTTTGGTCTTCCTTAGAAGAAACTTTCCTAACCAATTCATCAGGTTAAAGGGAGCTAGCCAAGCTGTCCAGAAGGCTATTGAAAACCCACAGCATATTGAATACTTGCAACTAGTTTCTTATGTCATCTATGCACGCTAATTAACAAGGCATGTTGATCTTGAACTGGATTACAGAGACAAAGGTTTTGACATATATCAAAATACCAGAGAATAAATGTCTAATTTATTTTAAGTTTCCAATTAAATACTTAACTTATGCAAGTGTTTAGAATGGTAAACAGATGCTAAGATGGAGACTGGAACAGTTTGCACTTTTATTGTTCAGTAATTGCACGTTAGCTAGACTCCAAGGGACAGGGCATACCCATCAAGAACAAGGTCACTACTGTCCTTAGCTGAGGTAGAGTCTCAATAGTAAACCAGCAACAGATGACTTCCAGCTGCTGGAAGATCTGAGGGACACAGCACAACCTCTAAAATGATGTGTCAACTTTTGGTGTATTTCCTCCTTATTAACAGACTTTTAATTAAACAGTTGACTCATTGCAGATAGCTTCTGACAGAGCATTCTTAGTGTTTATGAATAGTCTTCTGAAGGTCCCATTGTGTTCAATGCCCACATACAGCAGTTGGCCCGCACTTGTGATACACAAGACTGTTCTTACCAAGCCTAAAGATTAATCATGCCAGTAAATGTAGCTGTGTGTCTGGAGCCCAGGTGATGGATGACCTTTGCCTGCTCTAAGTACTTCACAGGAGATATTTGGAGAATCATCGGAATTACGTCTGTTTTTTTGCTTCTTCAACTGCCAAAGACCTTTGGTGATATACCTTTGTTAGCTCTGCAGTTGTGTGCCAGAGGTCATCTTTGTCTTGTGCCCTATGGCCTGTAGGTCTCCATCTACAGCTCTTCGCTTACTCTTCTGCCACAAGTTAACTGCCTACCCCCAAGCCTCTCAGTCTAGCCTTTTCTCTCTGCTCTTGTATCTCTTGATCCTGATGTCCATGCTCTCAACCTGAAGAGCTGATCTCCAGGACCCCAAAATCTCATTTTTGATAGACCCACCCAAGTCTTAGAACAGTTATATAGTTGCATTTCTTTATTGTGAAATGCAAATACACTTTAATTTCTATCAGATTGCTGTGCATTAGGTTTTAAATGCTAAAGGGGAAGCCTAAATCTGTTTGCAAGCACATCCATCAATATGGCACCAAGATGACCAAGATTGTTCTAGCGTGTTTATTCTAGCACATCGTAGCATGCGGTAACCGTTTAGTAGCAATATCAGTGCCTCATTTATACCTAACCCTCATTTAGCCAAGTTGTGTTGTTACCCTGGCTTCAAATTTCATCTCCTTATGTGAATGGGGAACTGAAGCCTTTCATTTGACTTGTGATCTTGTACTTTCTGGAAGCTTATACATTCAATCACGAAACAAATAAAACAGCTGGAAGAAAGATTTCCTGAATAAAACCCAAGTGGGCCATTTGAGCGTGAGCCAAGATGTCAGCAGCCGTAGAGGGAGGTGTAAAAAGGCTGCCTGTGTTGGATGGCCAACAAATCACTTCTGGCCAAACAGCAATGTCCTTCAGGCAAGGATCAGAGAGTAGGGACTTTTGCACATTTAATTGTCAGAGGACCAGATAAAGTGTTCACTATAACCTTCCCAGGTCTCACCCCAAGTTAGTTTCCATTCTGTAACTGCAGGCAGAGGAGCACAGTGGCTCAGCAGACTAAGCATCAGATTGACATCCCGAGGTCATTAAAACCAAAGCTAGGTCTCCCTCGAAGCTGTTCAGTGGGCCTAGACAAGAAGATAAGGAGCCTTGCAGTTCATGGCCTGGTTTTTCTCTCCCCCGTTAAGGGCTTTGATACAAATTCAGTTCAAGAATACTCAAGACAACTAATAATAAATGGAGTCCTGTTCAATGAAACCCCCTTTTTACCAAGTTCCAATGATAAGGCAAAATTGGCTATTATATCCAATTTGTGTTGTTATTTACTTACACATATAAAGCAAAGTTTACAGTGGAACTAGATGTTTAAGAACATTGTGTCTCAGGTCACTGACATAATGCCAGCAGTTGCCTCAAATAATGCTATTTAAGCTGAAGGGACCTAAGAACCATCTAGAGGGTCTTGGAATGTCCTTCCTGGGCCCCATCTCAGTGGGAGTATTTTTGTAGGTACCGTGGTAGGGCCCACAAACTAAATCTCAAATGATCTTACTACTGATATGCAAGACGCACATAGCGCAGTCTTAGACTCTCAGGATATCAAGGGGAGGGAATTACAATCATGTCTACCAGGCAGTCAGGCTTAATATCGGTCCCATCAATCATCTGGCTGGGACTTTCGCTCCCAGCGAAACATTAATGAAACAGTGGGTAGGCAGGAAGAAGCCCCTCACTTGCTAATTTTTGGCAGCGTTTGTGTCCCTGCGTTTGACAGCAGCAGGCCCCTTTTAGTGTCGCAATGTTGTGCAGACCTTAGGTACTGGCATCCTGAGCTCTCTCCAAGAGCCTCAGCTCTGGAGTAAGCCTGGGATGTTGGGAATCCCTTGCCCTTTGGCAGCAGCATAGTATAGTTCCAGGCAAGCCTAGGTGTTCCTCATCTCTGCTATGTAGGCGTAGGAGCCAGGATTCTTCAGCTCTTGGCTGTAGCTCATATTGCGGTTTCTTAGCAGACCTAGGTATTGGCATTCCTCAGCCCTTAACACCAAGCTGTTACAAGCTCCCTGGGCTCAGGTGTCTGAGGTCCTTGGCGCTAAAGGCTTGACAGCTCTCCTGACCTCTTCCAGCGACCAGAGACCACGTTCCTCTTCTCTGGCTCTTTGTAGCCCTTTGTCCATCTGCAGCCTCAGCTCCCTCCTCTGCACTCCTGCTGCCCCCCCCCCCCCCGCTCCGTTCCCCGAGCTGCTCTGCTGAACTGAACTGCTCAGCTGCCTCTTTCCTAACTGCCTAGTGTCCAGCCCCCCAGGCCCTTTCGGTAACCCAGCCTCCAGGTTGCTTGGTTGCTGCTGCTGCTGCTATCTGAAGTCTCTCCTGCTTCTTTCCTTCATATTAGCACCTTAGCTTATACTACTGAAGTAAGCAAGAAAGGATGTCTTCACAGAGGCTTATAGATGCCTAACGTCACAACACCAGGAAAGGCGGCACAGGATAGTATCTCTCAGTCAGATCACCCTAGCGGCCTGCTTATAGAGCCAGAGAAGGGGGCAAGGGATCATTCACATTACCTTTCATAAGTAGAAACCATAGCCTTGACTTTTTAACACTAGCCACAAGTGGTCCCTCTCCTGAATGGAAGTGCTCTCTGTCTGGCCTAGGTAAACATGATTACAGGTCATTTCCAGCCCAGTAGCTTATGACCCCCACACGGGGTCACATAACTGAATGTGAAGGTAATGAAAATGTGAGCAGTAATAATATGTTTCTGGGTGCACAATGACCAGAAATTAATTTTAAAACCAAATATGTAAAGGATCTGAGGTATTCCTGACAATGCTCATTCGTGTCACATTGCACAACTTCATGACAGCCCTAGTTCTGAACACACAACATGCACACTTGGCACTGTGTCGGCCATCACGCAATGCCAGCCAGTAAATGCCACCTGAAACATTTCAGCTCAGATCCAAGACCACGGTGTGTTATGAACTAAAATGTTCTTACTGGGCATACAAGGTCTTCTGCGCTTACAGAAATGATATGAGTTAATTATGGAAAACATAGACTTCTAATATTTTCTAGCTGGTCTTTCCTCAGCGTGTATCAAATTAATGTATCGTCGGATCGTACTGTGTAAGAATGTTTGATATTAAAATTACTATTTGAGTTCCTTGAATTTCATTTAAAACATCATTGAATGATTATGACTAGGGCGGATTTTCAACATTTTTAGTGGCCTTAAAAAATACTTCTTTCATTTTGTACTACATATTAATTATGCAAAGACATTCTCAACATTGATAATAAGACAAAATGTCAATCTGAAAAATATTGAAGATGAAGATGCTGTGTTCCCACAGCATCAACTACTCAGCCAACTTTTACTTCTTTCTTAACATTTTAGAGATATAAAATATCTTTTTATGTGTTTTATGGGTTCTTTGCCTCCATGTATGTCTATGTACTGGGCGCATCAGGGTCCATAGAAGCCAGAAGAGAGGGCATCAGATCTCCTATGTCTGGAAACAGATGGTTGTATAGCTACATGTGGGTGCTTGGAATCAAGCCCAGGTCTTCTGGAAGAGCAGCCAATACACTCTAACTTCTGAGCAATCCCTCCAGCTCCCTTTCAATTATTTATATCCAAATAAACACGTATACTTCCATCTCAGTAGTTTGAAAGTTGACTTTCATGTTTAATAGCAAGATTACATGGATACCAAATAATGCTTAACATTTTAATTTATGATTTATTGTCAGTAATGTTTGGTTTGTATATCTATTTTATATTTGTGTATCTATTGTATATACCTTATACCCAGAGTTGTGTGAAAGATTCTATAATGGAAAGGGGTTGTGAGTGCAGACATTTAAGCAGCCCTGATCTTGCCCTGACTGGGACTGATAATAACATAAAGTCTGGTACAAACTCCTTGAACAACCCTGGGTTGGCTAAGGCAGTGCTGTTAGGAATGAACACAATCAGTCTTAATTCTTGTGTAGTTTTCTCAAAGTGTCCTTGGAACCTTTGAAACACATGGTGCTGTCCTGAGGGTAACTCAACTRGCTGTTTGAGAGTCCTTTTTTGTGTGTATGCGTATGTGTGTATGCATATTCTTATGAATGTGCATGTGTAGGGGTTTGTGCACACTCACGTTTRTACACATGTATGCAAGCCAGAGTGAGCACTGGGTATCATTCCTCAGGAGCCTCCATCTTGAATTCTGAGCCAGGATCTCACTGCTCTGGAGCTCTCTGGTTAGGCTAGACTGGCTGGCCAGTGAGCCACAAGAATCAGCCTTTCTCCATCTCCATAGTGCTGGGATGACAAGTGTCTCACACATGGGTCCTGGGGATTGAATGACCTCATGGYGGAAGCTCTGTACCAAATCATCTATCTCCTGAGTTCCAAGTGACAGTCCTTTATTCAAGGCAGTCAGGATGGCAAGATCCACCAACGTCTTTTCTTATTTACAAGAAAATGAACATCAGGAGTGCTTACAGTAAGAACTCATCACTAACACTAACAYCATAACATGGGCACTATACCATGAACACTAACACACTTTAACACTAATACTAAAACACTAGTACTACTACACTACTAAAATACTATTACACTAACTCTAAACATTCACACTAGCACTATAACCAACACTGTGACACTAACACTGTAACATTATAACACTAACATTAGCACTAGCACTAACACTAAAATATGAGCATTAACACTAACACCATAACACTAACACTAAACATTCACACTAGCACTATAACCAACACTGTGACACTAACACTGTAACATTATGACACTAACATTAGCACTAGCACTAACACTAAAACACTAGCATTAGCACTAACACTGTAACACTAACACTAAACATTCACACTAGCACTATAACCAACACTATAACACTAACATCAGCACAAGCACTAATACTAAAACACTAGCACTAGCATTAGCACTAACACTAAAACACTAGCATTAGCACTAACACTAAAACACTAGCATTAGCACTAAGACTATAGCACTAATACTAGCACTAACTATACTTTGACACTACTAGTCTAGCCTACCCAGGAGAGGTGGGGCTCCCTCATCTGGCTCATCACTGTGGCACAGGGTGATGACATGACCACACAGTAGCACTGAGAGCACATGTACATGTATGTGTCGTAAGACAGCACAATGTGTACAGATGCCTGGGAAACCCCTGAATGAGACACTGCAGGGTCACAGAGTTGGTTTTACTGGAACAAACAACCCATGGTTTGCAGGGAGTGGAAAGATATAAGTGAAGACCTTGATTATGCTGCAGAATTGATTGTTCTAAGGCTGATAACAAAGACAATGAAAAAGAAAGTGGTTGGTTTTGTGCAACATATGATGAGTTACTTCTAAAATATTACCTGTCTCATTATTTTTCTGGGTTTTTTTTTTTTTGCCCCCAGTGAATAGTCAGCTAGTCATCTGTATTAGTTAGTGTTTCCATTGCTGTGAACAGACACCATGACCAAGGCAACTCTTAAAAGGACAACATTGAATTGGGGCTGGCTTACAGGTTCAGAGGTTCCATCCATTATCATCAAGACATGCATGGCAGCATCCAGGCAGGCATCGTGCAGGAAGAGCTGAGAGTTCTCCATCTTCCTCTGAAGGTGGCTAGGAGAAGACTGGCTTCCAGGCAGCTAGGATGAAGGTCTTAAAGCCTACGTCCACAGTGACACACCTACTCCAACAGGGCCACACCTCCTAATAGCACCACTCCCTGGGCCAAGCATAGTCAAACCATCACATCATCCTAGTCTAAAACTGATTACAATGATAAAGTGTTGGCAAATCATGATATTAACAATAAAGGTATCTTACAAACTAGTCTCTGACATTACAGAAACAGCCCTTGCAGATTCCAGGTTACCGACAAGCAAGCAAATATCACATGGTCCATATATATATACCATATAATATGATAATATTTCAAAAGTCAGTGCCAAAACCTCTAGACCTGCTTCTCAGACCCATTTCTATGTAAATGAACATTTTGAGACAGAGTCGCATTAATCTGGTATGGCCTTGAGCTCACTAGTTAGCCCAGGACGGCTTTAAACTTCTGAGCCTCCTTTGCAAGTGTTGGGATCA
>BDUI01002347.1:0-14773 GCA_002335545.1 Apodemus speciosus | reverse complement strand
GGACATTGGGGGGCAGGGAAACCAGGAAAAGGGAAATGAAATGTAAATAAAGAATATATCCAAAAAAAGATTTAAGATTTAAACCTCTTAAGGAATTCACTTCGGCCATCACTGCCCCATTCACTCTATCACTGCTAGAGGCACTCTCTGGAGGGGACCGTTTTATCCCTGCTGAGTGGTACCACATAACACAGGCAGTTCTTACCCATGGGCAGTATTTAGCCTGGAAAGCTCAATTTTTAGACCATTGTTAGTCCATTGCTATACAAAACCAAAGAAAGACTGGCACAGCAAATTGGACCCTTGATAAACTTTCTGGACAAGGAAGATACCTGTCTGAGGAAGGACAAACTCGTCTCCCCATGGGCATTCCAACGCAAACGGCTGAAGCCGCCTTGGGAGCCTGGCGTGCTGTCCCCTTTAAGGGATCAGTGACCACCCCACTAACAAAAACAATTCAGGGAACCCATGAACCATACAATGAATTTGTAGGGAGACTTTTAAAAACAGCCGAAAGGGTCCTTGGCACTGAGGAAACTGACAGTCAGTTCCTAAAACAGTTGGCTTATGAAAATGCTAATTCCACCTGCCACTCCATTCTTAGGGGAAATATTAAAAATAGCTCCTTAGATGATATGGTAAAACTGTGTAATGATGCCGACCCTTTTGCAGCAAAGCTCTCTCAGGGTATTTCTCAAGGTGTTAGTATGGCCATTGGTGCCATTATGCAAGCCTCTGGCAGTCCTAGAGTTTGCTTTAAATGTAATCAGCCTGGACATTTTGCTAAACAGTGCCTTCAAGGGCAAGCCGCTCCAGGACAAACTAATCCTTTATTGGGAGGAACCGGGCCCATGCTCAGACCCCAAATACCAACTACCATATGCCCCCGGTGCAAAAAAAAAGGGAAGCATTGGTCCAATCAATGCAGGTCCAAAACAGATGCCTCAGGCAATCCCCTGCCTCCCCTTCAGGGAAATGGCATAAGGGGCCAGCCCCAGGCCCCTCAACCTGTTCTGTTCCTGCGGACTCCGGGGATCAGTCAGTCGGCTCAATCTCCCAGACCTGTTCTTCCCAGCTCTACTGAGCAACACCGGGAAGTGCAAGACTGGAACTGTGTACCAGCACCATTTCAATATTAAAACCTGAAGATGGTGTTCAGATCCTGCCTACTGGTGTCTTTGGCCTGCCTCCTGCCAATCTGCTATTTAATTTTGGGTCGCGCCTCTTCCACACTTTAAGGCCTCACTGTTCATCCCTCCCTGGTAGATAATGACTACACAGGAAAGATTAAAGTCTTAGCTCTACCTTGGGGCCTATTTCCCTTACCTCCGGTCAGCGAATTGCACAGGCACTCCCACTCCCTCTAGATATTCAGACACCAGCCCTTCATCATGGGCACCGTGGAGCTTCCAGTCCAGGCTCCTCCGATATTTATTGGATCCAAATGCTGTCCAAAGATTGTCCAATGTTAAAACTTAAGATAGAAGGAAGGTGGTTTGAAGAGATTTTTAGATACTGGAGGAGATGCTACTGTCCTTTCCTTTGATTCCTGGCCCTTGACATGGCCAACTCAACCCTCTATCACCCATCTACAGAGAATAGGGCAATCAAAAAATCCATTACAAAGTTCCAAACTATTAAAATGGGAGGATGCAGAAGGAAATATAGGCACTGTTCAGCCTTTTGTGGTTCCCAATCTCCCTGTTAATTTATGGGGAAGGGACATTCTTTCACAGATGAAAATTATTATGTGCAGCCCTAATGAGACAGTGGCTCAGCAAATGCTGTCACAAGGCTTTTTGCCAGGACAGGGACTCAGTAGAGTGAGTCAAGATATGTCTTGACCCAAAACAAGACCGCTCTGACCTCAGATTTCAAAATTTTTCTTAAAGGCCATTGCTCCACCTGCACTCCAGGCTGATAAAATTACTTGGAAAAATGATGCTGCTGTCTGGATTGATCAATGGCTTCTTTCATCCCAAAAATTATCTGCAGCCTCAGAGTTGGTGCAGGAACAATTAGCTGCAGGACATACTGAACCATCAATTTCCCCTTGGAATACCCCCACCTTTGTTATTCAGAAAAAGTCAGGGAAATGGCGTCTATTACAAGAACTCCGCACTATCAATAAAACTATGGTCCCTATGGGGGCCTAGCAACCTGGTTTGCCTTCTCCTATTGCTATCCCTCGCCATTATTTTAAGATTGTTATTGATTTAAAAGATTGCTTTTTCTCCATTCCCCTTCATCCTGATGATTATAAGTGCTTTGCTTTTAGCCTTCCCACTGTTAATTATGTAGGTCCTACCCCACATTTTCAGTGGAAAGTTCTCCCTCAGGGTATGACTAATAGTCCCACACTTTGTCAGAAATACATTGCCCAGGTTGTTGATCCTTTTAGGATTCATTATCCTGATATTTATCTTATTCATTACATGGATGACGTTCTCTTAGCTGGACCCCAAGAGCATGCTCTATACCAAATTACTCAACAATTAATTGCTGCCCTCCAACATCCAGGGCTGCAGGTCTCTCCAGAAAAAGTCCAAATGCACCCCCTCAATTGTTCTTAGGGTTTGAGTTAATTCCCAACAAGGTAGTCTCTCAAAATCTCCAGATCAGAAGGGATTCTCTTTCCACTCTTAATGATTTTCAAAAATTATTAGGCAATATTAAGTGGCTATGCCCCTACCTTAAGCTTACCACTGGAGAGCTTAGACCTCTCTTTGATATCCTAAAAGGTGACTCAGATCCCTTATCTCCACGCACCCTTACTCCTGATGCCAGGCATGCATTGGCCTTAATGGAAGAAGTTACTAAGAGGCAGCACGTTACCTNCGTAAATAAAAATAAATCTTCAAAAAGAAAGGCTTGGAAACCTTACAATAGAGAAATACTCTGTGTTCACAAATATACAAGGTGTCTTATCACAATTTCTTTTGAAAATTTATGTTATTAATTATTTTTACTATTATTACTACTACTATTATTAATGTGTGTGTGTGTGTGTGTGTGTGTGTACAATGTGTGTGAGTGTGGGTGCTCCTCAGGAAGATGCCTGAACAGTCAGTAAAGAGTGAATGCAGAGCAGTTTTAAGAGGATAATTCTGGGGGGCCCAGGGSTCATAATGTCACCCAGAAGGTGGGATGCATAGGTTAAGATGACCATAGGTCCTGATGGTAGACTCGTTGTTCTAGAGAGGGGTGGTCTAGCCAAAAACCCAGAGTGGATTTTAAAAGGTAGGCTGCAGGCATGGTCCTCATAAACTAATGCTTTTCCTATAATACTGACCTTCAGTTTCACCAATTTTACCACAGCCTCCAGTCCTTTGTCCCTGCTCTGTCTTGGCCTGTAAACCTCCGCAGGGCTCCCTTTTCTGTGCAGACACGTGCTAGGGTGAACATACTCATAGCAATGCCCTCGGCTTCCTAGCCATCGGATGTGCCAGTCACCTTACAGCCCGGCTCCACATCTTCTCGCTTTTGACTTCTGGCTCCCCATTTTCTTACTGTACAATTGGTTGCTGAGCTCCTGCAGTACAAATAGTGTAAAACACATCATCCCAGCTGGATCTGTGTATTGCCAGAGATYGTTCTGTGTTCTCTTAGGCAGCTTTTTTTCCCCAGAAACACTCTCAAATCTTGGCCGCTTTTCTCAGGCTCCTATCCCACTGTCTTCTCTCTTACTCTCAGCAAATGACCTTCCCTTCTACTTCTTTAAGAAAATCAAGGCATGTGCCTTTCACTTCCGGCTTCTCCCTCCCTTGTGACACTGTGGATGTACTGTTTGCTGCTCAGTATGGTCGGGAGGGATGGAGGCTTTCAGCAGCACTGACCACTGTCCTGCCACTTCCCTCCTGTCACCATGGCAACGGTGCTGTCTCCCACCAGCTTCCCAGTCTCAGACAAATCTTTCCTCCGTAGCTTTGTTCTGCCCCCTTTCTGTCTCCTCTGGACCTAAGCGCGTCAATTATCTTCTCTGTCTAAAGCTGTGCATCTAAGCAGTAGACACTTCACTACTTAGATCCAAATCCCTTTCAATCCACTCTGATCTTATTTCTTCTCTGGTAAACTCTGCGGAAACTGCTCCGACCCAGCTTGATTATGGCCTCTCTGCTGCTTAAACCAATGGGCTCTTCAGTGCTCCCTGCCCATTGTTGAAGCTGCCACCTGAACATGCTTATCACCCCTGACACCCCTGCCCTTCCTGCCTTCCTGACCTGTTGCAAGTCTCCTCCCTTTAAATGTTATCTTCCTCAGAGTTCTGCCCTCGGCACTTCTCGCCTTACTCATTAAAGTCTGGTGCCTCGCCTGCAGACGGTGCTCCATCAATATCAAATAAAGTATGCAAATCCAGCTGTCGGTTTCCAATTCAAGCTATAGACTCCAAAGTCTTTAAAAGTTTAAGCAAGAAGGAGCAAAGTTTTTGGAGGGCTACACATTTCCCATTACACATGATATATTGCTTATTGCACGTGGAGTCCACTGGGGGGTGGGAGCCATAAGAGCTTATTTGAGAACTAATATTGCTATATGTTAGCCACAGAGCCGATGTAGCCATCTTATGAGAAATACAATAGAGAGATTACTTAGCAGCTGTCTCCCCATGCTCTCGTTTCATTTCACTCCACAGTCCTTGGCAGAGAATCTGGAAAAGAAAAACATAATAATAATTAAGCCACACTGTGTTCTCCCAGACTAAATGATGTCTGCTGTTCCGAGAAACAAATCTTAAGAGGCAGTGCATGTTCCATGATTGTTGAAAATAGAACACTTTCAAAGGTTTTTCTCCTGGAGGTTTTTGATTAAGCATTGTGGCCCTTCCCCTTCCACACCACGTAGTAAAGTTCCCCTCAGCGCCATGTACCACACGGAGAATGGCAGCGCTGAGCCCAGGCTACGTTTGATTTTTAAAGCCCACTTTGAAAAGAAGAATTCAAAAGAGATCTATTTAAGGCTCTCTTTCCACGGCGATAGAGAGGTGCCACCTGTGGCGCATTGGGTTGCTTAGTCACCCCCTCACTCTCCCCACCAGCAATTATGTCACTTTGGAGTGGCTACTATTTAATGTGTGGAAAGACTCCTGCCAAAAGAGCAACTGAAATTACCCATTACTTTATTTAGTCTTGACCTGCTAAGGTTTCTTTTCCCACCCTTCAGACTCTGTCAATCAAGAGTCCCCACGCTGCTCAGTCATGGGTTTCAAGCAGCACGTTATTCCTGTCACTTCTGTCCCTGCCACAGCCACACTGCCAGCCATCTTTATCCAGCTGCCCGTGGGAGCCGCTTCACCTTGAGCAGCATCTAGAAGGAAGCATCATCACGGTGAAGCCGACGCCAAGGCCCACAGCCTACCCGCTTGTACCACTCCCATTTTGACAATGGCAGAACTTAAGAGCGATCTCACAGTCATGCTTGATTTTACTAGTGACCAATACTTGGGCAGGACAAAAGGTAAGCACATGAGATACCCAGATTGCATGAGAAAAATCCTGCTTCTCTTCTTGGCCTTAGCCTTCTAGTGTGACCTGCGAGTACAGACCTAACGCCTGGGCTATTTAAGATGAATGGCCAACATGACAGGATCAGGACTTAGCTAGTAGACAAGCATCCGGGCACACCTGGAGATGGTGTTTAGGTTAGGTTAGCCTCTGGCATGTCTGTGAGCATTATCCTGATTAGATTAATTGAAGTGGGTAGGTCCACCCTGATAGTGGGCAGCACAGGTCCCTGGGCCCCAGTCCTGAATGAAAAAAGAAAGAGCTGACTAAGTGCAAGCATTAGTCTGTCTGCTTCCCGACTGGGTGAAGTGTGAGCCTCTGCCTCGGGCGCCCACCGTGACACGCAATACCCTCTTACTGTGTGCCATAGATGCCCTCCCTCCCTTAAGCTGGCCCTGTCTCTATCACAGCAGCAGAAAATAACAGAAACAGTGCCCGAGTCAGAATGGGGATTCAGGACAGTGAGGGTGGAAAAGCCATTGCCTACAGCCAAGCACACCAGAACATGCCTATAATCCCAGGACTGGAGAGGCTGAGGCAGGAGGAGCTTGAGGTCCACCTGGGCAACATAGCAAGTTCAAGGCCAGCCTGAACTTGTGAGACCCTGCCTAAAAGGGGGAAAAATCACGACCATGAGATTCTTAGTCTCCTAAAGGGTCCATGTTTAAAACTTTAAAAACGTTGAACTAGTCAAACAAAACCTGGCTAGAGATGCAGTATAGCCCGGAGACTGAATTTCAGATCTCCAAAGTCTGCCTGATTCTCCTTAATTCCCCTTCCTGTTCACTCTATAATCTCTCTCCCCACTGCCAGCTCCCCCCTAATCACAGACACACACACACACACACACACACACACACACACACACACAAATACACACATACACACATACATATGCACACCACACACATACCACATAGCTACAGTAAAAATTGCTGCTTTGTTTTAGAGAAACTCATTACCAAACACACTAGTGTTTGCAAGTTTGCATATGAACCCAACCTCATTTCAAAGACTGAAAGAGTTCTCAGTCCTTGTCAGTGTTTACAGGGTGTGTGCAGTGCAAGGTCTTTGTTTAAAACTTGTAACAAATAGCATGGAGATGCTGATGGTTCCCAGTATACCTGCATCACAGACCTCTCCCTGCATTCCAGACTCACTCACACAGAGCATGCCYGCTCGGGCTACTCGGAAGCATGTGCGATTCAGCTTACCCAAACGTGCTGCTGCTTCACATCCACAGGTGTCACCTGCTGACTCAAGCTAAAAACCATCCTAGGTTTTTTTCTTGTAACCTGTTTCTTTTCTTCTGCCCTGCTGTGGCTTGGATCTGGATGTTCCCCCAAAGCCCTGCGTATAAAAGGCTTCGCTCCCAGCTAAGTACTAATGGGAAATAATGAAAACTGTAAGAGCTCAAGACTAGTTTTCCCTCATGGGAGGTGTGTCCTTAAAAGATGCTGCAGAGCACTGGCCTCTCTCCTGGAGAATAGCTTTGCTAATGAACACTGTGATGTGCTGCCTTGCCACAGACCCAGAAGCAGAGGTACCAACCATAATTGTAATTGTGAGCAAAAACATACCTTTCTTCTTTCTAAGTTGATTGCCTCGGGTACTTTATTATAGTAGTAGAAATCTGACCAGTGCAGCCCCCACATCCCTCAACAAACGCTATTGGTTCTATACCTATGACATCTCGTGACAGTGCTGTTCCAAGGATGTCTGCAGGATGCTGGTCCATGACAAGTGTCACTGAGGCAGGACRAGTTAACATTAGACATTGGGAGCATTAGAAACTTTTTATGGAAATTCGACATGGGCATGATGACCAAGTTTKCAAGGGTTGACTCACTGGACAGGGTGTGGACTAGAATGATGACTCAAGTGTAGCACAAGTCATGTGATAAATACTCCCTTGTATCCTTGGCCTATCCAGACCAGGACAGTTTATAATCAGTTTGTCAACTAAAAGTAATAAAACAGCATAACCATTTGTAGTGAGAACATGTCTTTACCAGCTTTAACTTCTAATCAGTTTCTCATTTTGTGGTTTAATGTTAGTAATTACATTACAGCAATAGGCTTGATATTTCTGTTTTCCCGAACTCCAAGTTGCCAAGATGAAATGAGTTCCACTGGCTTTGGGGAATGGGAATATAGAAGGAGGGAAAATACATTTCCTGAGTGTGGCAGCCTGGGGATGGTGGGAATTATCCTGAGAAACCAAGACCCAAAGAGCTCATGTGGTTTCCTCAGCGCTGTGGTCCCTGACATGCCGGGTTCTGTTTATAGCTGTAATGGATGTTGATATCCTAAAAACAATGTTCAGTAATTTATGGAGAAATTTGTGGAGGCCATGRAGCAATGAAACCATCAAAAAAAAATCATGGGCTGTTTACTTGCAAACATTAAGTTTAAAACCACAAGAATTTCTCAAAAGAAAGACTCTTGGGTTAGTAAACCGATAGCAGCAGATGTTTTCTATCCCACATATAAACATGAAGGCTGCGCATGTTTACCTTGTGCCATTCCAGCCTGCCAAGACTCAAGTCCATGCAGGGTGATGGAGACGTTAGCAAGACTGCAGAAGGTACTAACAGCAGAGAACGTAGCTCGAGCCCTCATCTCCATGGCCACTGTCACTCAGCATGCTCTGGGCCCAGACAATGAAGCAGAAGGCTGACTCTCAGAGCAGTCAAAGCTGGCAGCGTCTTTTTCATTTTAACGTGATAACTCCGCTCGGATCCCTGCTTGTCTGCCTTTTAGTCCTGATGGTGATAAGAAGGAAGGATGTGTTCTGTTCTGTTACAAGCATCACCGTGAAGGGTGAGGCTGTAAGCAGAGCATTTGGAGTTGAAGCACGGTGTGGGAGGCCGTTCTGTCTGTGTAGAAGACTTTCTGGAGCAGTTACCTCAAGGAGGAGCTCAGATGACGCTCTAAGTCAGCATTCTGTCTGTCATGAGGAAATCCCGCCAGGAAAAAAGAAGGTTGGCAGAAAGGAACAGTGGGCTTAGTGTTGTGCTGAAAATTGGGAGTTAGGTAAAGGCTCTTGTGTTCACGTCTGGATCATTCCCCRATGCTGTATGATCTTACAGCAGCAGATCATAAACAGCTGCTGCCAAATGCTGAGGTCTGGTGATAATCAAGGAGCAGAGAGTTGAAGATGTTGCAAGTTCAGAACAATTCTCAGTGTTTCTGCTTAAGAAGACAACAGTGTGGGGGCTGGAAGTACCACACAGTGACAGACAATGAATGCCAGAATGGTCCCCAAGAAAACCCAAGCCCAAGGGCTGGTGGAAGTGGTGATGGCGGTGAGGGCCCTGAGGCCATAAGTCAACAAAAGACTCAAGTGGAGGTGGAATCGAAAGACCTTAATGGGCACTTACCTCATGTGTGCACCCCCTCCTGCTTCAAAAGTTAAAAAATAAAATAAAAGCATTTGAGAAAATGGTTTGGCCTCAATATACTGGCTTTTCAAATAATTTTACTTATGTATTGAGTGTGCGTGCGTGTGTGTGTGTGTGTGTGTGTGTGTGTGTGTGTTTGTAGGTCAGAGGTTCTGGGCTTGGTTCTCTCCTTTGCACCACATGGGTCCTGGTGATTGAATTCAGGTGGTCAGGCTTGGCGACAAGCATCCTTACCCCAAGCCTTCTCACCGTCCCTTGAGCCTGCTTCCCTTGTTTGTGATGGTGTTTGCACATCCATGTGATGGAGATGTACAAGATGCTTTTCCAAGGGCAGAAAGGTGGATGGGCACATATAAGAGGGAGCTWCTTTCTGTGCCTCTTATGAAGAACCAGTTGCACTGCCCGTCCCGATGTGTGTCTAAYGCCTGYCCATCCGCAGCCTTGATACAGCCAGCACTGAACAGCTTCSGTTACAGAAAGTGCCCCAAATTCCTCTTTCTAGCAAAAGAAGAGATGCCTTTAACAGTTGAGGCATTTGGAATGTCTTATCTTCGTGGAAACAGAATTTAGCCTGCTACCTTGCAGGGTGGAGGTGGGGCAGACCCTGCTGAGGTCCAGGACCCAGCAGTGGGCAGCACTTGCTCTATTTTAGGAAATTAAAGCCAAACCTCGGTGACAGGGATTGCTCTGCCATCCCAGCTATTCCCCGAGACTAAAGCAGGGCAGCAGTGACGTGTGCACTTTCCCTCACGAGGAGTCTCATCTGCCATCTTACCGACTCGACAAATTGCCGGGTAGAAAGCAAGTCGGATTGTCTTATTAAAAACCTTAAATCTTGCTGTGTTTGTTCAAAGTCACACGGACATTTAATAGGAGGACTGGCTTTTCCCTTTGAAATGGAAAACATTGAAAGTGTAGTAAAAGCCCAAATATTAGTTGTCTAAGTGGACAAAAGAATATGTAGTTTCATACTTACCTTTTTTCTACATTATGCTTACCCTTAAAGTATGTATTTATTGCCCTTAATGTATTTATTGCAATAAAATTCTCCGGTTATTGAACAAATGCTATAAAATCACAACTCTTAATATATTCTTCACTTTTTTCTTAGAGGTTCATTTATATTAATTTTTTCAAGATATAAGCAATGGATTGGAAATGTCTAAAAAGGGGTCTTCTTCCACAGAGTTGAAGGGGTTTCGCCTCATAGGCAAAGGCTCTAACAAAGGCTTTTCCTCAAACACATGTGTCCTCCAAGTATCTCCTACTTCCAGACGTGATTTCAGTAACGTCACTTCAAACAACAAAATATCACTGCGCCTGAAGCAGCCTCAATCAATATAGCTGAGTGTATGGAGACATCATCTGATAAAATTGGCCCCAAATAATCTTAGTGCACATCTAGCTCTTGTGCCCAGTGTTATAACCTCGCCAGTGCAAATATTCCTTGGGAAGCACAGAGCAATAGCTGCTTATACCCCAACGATCATGAATAGACACCTAAGGCTGAAATGTATTTCCTTACAAACATGATTTCATGTAGTCCAGGCCAGGCCCACGATGAAGATGGCTTTGATTTGTGGTTATCCTGCTTCCGCYCAAGTTCTGGAATTACAGGTGTGCACTGTCGTTTCTGGTGTCAGCAATGCTGGGTGCCAAACCCCGGCTGGGCTTCTGCCTGCTAGGCAACAACTCTCCCAGCTGAGCTGCATCCTCAGGCCCTTCAGTTGAATTTTTTAAAAGCGACTGTTAATGTTGCCTCTGAAGTGACTTGGTTCCCTTTGTATTGCTACTAAAACAACAGAGACTGGGTACAGTGGAAGGAAAAGAGGTTTGTTTTGGCTTGTGGCTTGGAGCTTGAAAAGGACACTCTTAGACACTCAGATCTGCTAAACGGACTGACACSGTGCCAGGGTATAAGAGGTGCAAGTTGCCTGCCTCAAACTCTAGAGCTGGTCACACTTCTTTGGCAGGAGAGGCCACAAGGGAATCGCTACTAATGTTTTGCCAAATGGACACGGGCACAGCTCTCAGGCCTGACCAGAGAAGCATCTTTCAGTAGTGGGGACCCATAACTGGCCAAAGTACTGGGAATAAGTGACAGATTGAGCRCTCAGGCCCCAAGGGGAGTTCTGTGTCACCCTGTCCAAGCCCTGGGGRACAATGCAGGACAGGGAATGGAAGGACTGTAGAAACCAAGGACGGGAGAGTGTGGGGACATGAGGGACATGGTGGATGCAGCCATGAAGACACAGCAGGTGTGACTGCTTACACAGGGCCTGGGAAAAAAGGAGGGAGGGAAGGTGGGAGAAAGGGAGGGAAGGAAGGAGAGGAGGCTACRAGGGCAGGAAAGGGCCCACTGGGAAAAGTAGATTGGTTGGAATGAGAACGGAAAGGGGAGCCAGGGGTGAGTGTAATCACAGTGTGTTGTGTATGTGTGCAATATTATCAATTGAAAAATAATAATGGGACTGGTCGTCTCCATTTGGGAAACGTACCTCATCCAAGCCATAATCATTGTTTTTGGTTAAAAAATATAATCTAGTTTCAATCCTACATATGAAATCAAAGCAGTGTGTTCCATACAACCCTGACAGGTAGGGATTCTACTCTGGAAGGTCGCTGCAGTGCTGATGTCAACATTTCATGTCGCTCTAGGCCAAGACTCTGTAAGGCGGCTTCAGGAGACCTGGGTGTGGAGGAAGCAGCCACTGGGTTATTAAGTGTCGCATTCCAGCATCGGTCCACCCTGCCAAACTCAGTGAGGCTGGRGCATGCTCTGAGTCCCATCTCTCCTTGGCCAGAGCCTTCTCCTAGGTTCCTTCCCTCTGAGGTGCAGACCCAGGAGGAGAGAGGAGCAGCTGACCCTTCCAGCCCACTTGCCATTCTCCTCCACTCTGGTCATAAAGACGGCTTCCAGCCCCTACCCAAAGCTCAGCCGCAGCCCTCTACACTAATACAATCCTCCTAATCCCACCGCTTCCRGTATTTCTTTGGGCCCAAAGATGATGGAGGCTTCGTGAATTAATAGTTTCTACTTTGTTGAAAAACTAACTGCAGAATTCATTGGGTTTTTTTTTTGTTTTGTTTTTGTTTTGTTTTGTTTTGTTTTGTTTTTTGCCTTTCAATCCCTCTATTACCTATCTATCTAGCCCATATCTTATATAAAATTTCTTCTCTTAAACTGGCTTTGATTCCCATCTGACAGACTCAGTGGCACCATGGTGGTCCCAGGTGGTCTGGGAATGGTGCCCCAAATGCCATGCCCAACAGCTCGCTGGCCCAAGATGGAATGTTAGTAATCTGTGTCATGCCGTGACATCATGATTAATCGCACTGTCCCCTGTGGTTGATCCTGATGGAGTGCCGGAAGCAAGTAACTCGTCAGACCAGGTGGCTGCCGCAGTTAACTGTTACAATGTAAYGGTGATGTCCAAGAGAGGTGATCCAGCTAGTTGTAACTCTGTTGATGTTCTGTGGAGAAAACAAAAGGATAAGCTCAAATCTAAACACACCGWAGAAGTCAGATGTGAGACTGTAAGATGTCTCAAATGTGTCCACTTGTCATCTCCACTGCTACTATCCTCTACTTCCAAGTGTAATATTGTAGCAACTTCCCAAGCCTGGTTTGCCCTGCTTATAATCCATTTATATACAGCGACCAAAGGACCTTAAAGCCATGCCTGTAATCAAAACCTCTAGTGACATCCTTCTGCATTTCCAGTAAAATTAACCTCTTCTACCTTGTCTCAAGCCATTTCCTTCCTCCGTATACTTTTGTCTGTCCAGCTCTCCCTTGGCCTGCGGCTCCGCTATAATAGAATTCTCCTTTCTTGGAACTAGGTTCCTTTTGAATGACTGTTTCTCACCATTCTGACTTACACAGCATTATCTGATTACTTACTGGTCTGTCTCTACTGAACTGCACTCCATTAAGACAGACTGCCCTTCTCTTAGCTACCGTATTCTCATGCCCCTGTACCAATTCCTGTCACTTAATACATACGGGACTGGTGTCTTATTTGGCCTCAGCTGACAACTCAACACAGATATCTGTCACCTGGGAAGAGGGAATCTCAACTGAAGGATTGCCCAGATGAGATTGGCCTGTGGTGGTGTTTGTGGGGACCTTTCCTTAGGTGCTGACAGAAGGCCCACTCTGGGCGGTGCCATCCCTATACAGGTGGCYRAGGGCTGTTTAAGAAAGGTGGCTGAGCAAGTAATGTTTCTCTGTGGTTTCTGCCTCAAACCSCTGCCTTTCCTCCCCAGGTACTTTTGGTCAGAATATTTATCTCAGCCACAGAGAAACAAACTGTAGCAATATTGGATAAATAATTCTGGGTAATAATTTTCCTTTCATTAATTCTTTCTTAATTATGGGCACTTTAAGTAGACAGAAGGTAAAATACCTAGATACCAACCCAACCTCAGTTAACATATTTTGACATTTTGCCCTACTTAAGTCATACTGTGTTTTCTTAAGAAATGAAATGTAAAATACATTTTTCCACTTTACCTAAATTCAGTAGCAGTATGAATTATATACATTCCGTCCTGATATTTTTTAAATTTTATCTTATTGTTTTATGAAAGCTTTGTCTCCATGTACGTATGCACACTATGTGCAGGCCTGATGCTTGAGGAGTTCAGAAGAGGGTGCTAGATCCCCTGGGCCTGGAGTTACAGTTGGTTAAGAGCCTCCGTGTGGCTGTGGGGAATCAAACGCTGGTTGTCCACAATAGCAACAAGGGTTTTAACTTCCAAGTCAACTCTCTAGAAATATCCTCCTGATATTTGTTTTGTTTTGTTTTGTTTTGTTTTGTTTTGTTTTGTTTTGTTCCTGTTGTTTTTAGAGGGGGTTTCTCTGTGTAATGAGCCCTGGCTGTTCTGGACTCCCATTGTTGACCAGGCTGGTGTTGAACTCACAGAGTTCTGTGAATAAAGGCGTGGCCACCACGCCCAACCTTCCTCCTGATATTTCTGATARCTCTAGGATCTGTCTGGTCTTCCTGCCTCCACCTCCTGGGTGCTTGGGGTGACAGGCCTTTACCACCACTCCTATCTTGTGTGGTACTGGGATTGAGCACAGGGCTGCAGGCAAGCACTCTGCAGTGAGCTCCATCTCCAGCCCACGTATTTCAGGCTTAATACAGACTTGTTACTGGTTCACCGGCTGGAGGAACTAGAGTCGTCAKTCTYACTAATCTTTTAGAAGTACCATYGCTCYGTTTCATTTGTTTTCAGTTTTTCCATTTTCTATTTCATTGATTTGTACTTTTGTTTATTTTGATTTATTTGCTTCACCTGCTTTGTTATCTTCTAAGAGCTATTTTAACCATTGGTTCTAATCTTTTCATTTTTTTTCCAGAAGCATTCAAAATATATTGTTTTATTTCTGTTAGCCGGCTTTTTATCACTTGACAAAAGTTCCTAGGGGTGAGGGGGGGGGGAGGCTTAAAGGAAAACTTTGCATTTGACTCACATTTGAAGCTCCCGAGACCATGGCTACTTGGTGGTGAAGAATAAGAACATCATGGTGGGAGACAGTGAAGCCATGTGCCCCACCCTCAGGATGGCAGGGATGCAGGGTGAGGAGACGAGATACCATTCCAGGGCATGCTCCTCTGAGGCGCTTCGCCAGCCTGCCTCACCTCCTGGTGCTCACCACCTCCCAGTCCGCTTAGCTGCGAAAGCATAGAGCAATCAATCCACTGATGACATCAGAGCCTGGGGTTGGGATCACACCCCAAAACCCTGGCCATAAATGTTGCTAYGCTGAGCACCAAGCCATCTTCAGCACAAGAGTCTTTGAGGGAAATTTAAGCCCCAGGTAGTGCTTTACCCACAGTGCCACGAGTAAATTATGGT
>BDUI01002346.1:113656-125311 GCA_002335545.1 Apodemus speciosus | reverse complement strand
CATCTCTCTACAACTATTTGTTTTATTTACTCTTAATTAATCCCCTTATCATGCCCATAGAAAGCTAATTTCCTCTTCTTATTATTATCTTAGCTCTACACTAATGTCAATGTGTAGAGAATAACAGTATATAAATGCAGGGTACAAATATCTATTCTTTTCTACTTCATACTATTCATATTTATTTTCAACAAACAGCTCTGTTTGTATACATGTCTAGTGACTTCCTTCTTTTCCTCAGGCCCTCCGAGTAAATGATCTCTCTCAGCTTTGCTGGATATCTTTTGTGGTTTTTAGCTCATTAAACCATCAAATTGTTAACAGCATGATGCAGAGTAAAGACAGAAGAATAAGGATTTGCATCTGAGTTTTGTAAGTATATTCTCCATCAGCAACTTTAAAAACATATATGAAAGTAAATAACATGATCTCTATGGATTTTCCACAYACAAGTGTTCCAATTAGAAATTAGATTACTGAAGCTGACATGGTTCAACAGGAAAAAAATGCTTATTGCCAAGCTTGATAATYTGAGTTCAATACCAAGGACCCATGTGGTGCAAGAAAAGAACCAATTCTTAGCCTCTGACCTTCACAATACACATAGCACACGTCATGCACTCAACACGATGATCAATAAATGTGGCCYGGACATGTTTGGCTGGTGCTATACTGATGTCTGTAACCCATGTTACAGCAGAGGGCCATGTAAATGCCTGAAGTCTGTGCTGCAGCCTGAAGCCACATTAATGTTCCTATGCCATGCTGTCACATGAGGCCATATTGATATGATTGTGTTGCACTGCCATCTGAGACCATAGTGATGTCTGCGTCCATACTACCATCGAGGACCAGTCTGAGTCCCTGGTGCAACTGCAGCAGTGGTCTGTGTTGATGTCTGTGGTGACCCATGTTATCACCAAAAGCCATACAGACAGATATACATGGTCTAGGCTGCCATCTGAAGACATATTGATGCACATGGACCATGCTGCCACTGGGGGAGATGCTGATCTGCGTGCCTTGGGCTGCCACCTGAAACCATGTTGATGCCTAAGGTTTGGGCTGCTTCTGAGGCTAAGTCTCTGGTCTTACTGAAGCCAGGAGTTGTGTTTGTGTTCCGTGCTGTAGCCAAAAATCATGTGGAAACTCAAGATTTGTGCTCTTTTGATTGTGTAAGGCAAGGAAACTATATTTGCTGTGATATTGATGGCTGCAGATGCACAGTTGAGAGGAAAGGACATGGAAGGCTTCTATTACAACCTCTACCCTCTCCCTCATACAAAAAGTATAGTCTAGACRATATGTGACCAGATGCCAATGTATAGATTTCTACCATTGATAGATTCTGACAGGTTTGAAAGGTTAGGACTCAGATCTATTTATGGGCTGGGCCACTGAGTTTGACTGTGTTCCAATGAGTGAAATGCATTTTTTCCTATTTTTAATTCTACTTTTTAAACATTTTTGGGGGGTCACAAGGATGTGAGAATCATGGAAGGACTTGGGAGTCAGTGTTATGAGCATGCATAATGTGCAAAACTCAGAAAAATCAATAAAAATATCATGTTAAAAGGATAAAGAATTGCTTCTCAGCCTTTTGGCTAAGATCAAGTGTAAAAGATAAAGAAATGCACTAAAAAAGCACTCAAAATTTACTAAAGCACACAGCATTTGAATATAATATTTAAATATTTGGACTGATCTTGTGCATGTCTTTTGTAGGTAAGCATTTCTGCTGTGAGCTCATGAGTGTGCTCCTTTCCCATCAAGAAGACAATGTTTTATATACTCATTCTTAACTCCTACCTCTTTCAATAAATTTGGCCCATGTTTGGCAATGGGCTCTGAATCTTTATGATATAGATGTAGCACTTGTAGTTGAATACATTATTCTATAAACCCTGATCAACTGAATACATACAGCAATTCAAAAGAAAGAACTATATTTCATAAACATGTTTGCTCATTATGGGACTCGACCATCTCAGAAGCATGAAGCCCGTGGTTTGTGTGTGTGTGTGTGTGTGTGTGTGTGTGTGTGTGTGTTGTTTTGCTTTTGTGTTATTCCTTGAGTTAATTAAGTTTTATAATCCAGAATTTGGAAATTATCAAACCATGGCATATGTGCTAGAATTCCCCAGCACATTTTAAAAACACATCTCTTTAATTTTACAACGTTAAGATGAGGCTGGCACACTTTATTATGGAGTCAAACTTTCTGTTAGCAAGTTTTACTTTAATAAATTGCTAGATTTTTGTTTTTGTATTTT
Source organism: Apodemus speciosus (assembly GCA_002335545.1). NCBI lineage: Eukaryota > Metazoa > Chordata > Mammalia > Rodentia > Muridae > Apodemus > Apodemus speciosus. Next base: position 123,038 of record BDUI01002346.1, on the reverse strand, counting down.
TTCCTTACTGTAAGCTGTATTTTCATGTTGTGGCACCAACTAATTCAGTCACCAGATAATGCCTTAAAGTATAATCTGACAAGATAAATTCAAGCCAGCATGACAGCTAGGAGGATGTGACATGCAATTAAATTACATCTGACAAAGGACTCACAGCTTCCCCCCACAGTCTGAAATGATTGGACAACTTTGTCTATGTTTTATTATTCATCTGTGCGCTGAAAAGGAGGTCACTGACTCTTCTTGACCAATGTGAACCCATGACATTTTCCTCTCCCTTAACTTCAAGTTTCCTGAGGTAATTTTTTTTTAAATTCTTGGTCAATTTTATATTCAGTAATTATATATTTGTCAATCTAAAGAATTCAATTTATGGGTGTATAGAATTCATTTTTAATTATTTTTGAAATAAAATTCATACATGCCAGTGCTTCATTCTCAAAGGATATATTATAATTTCTTTAAGTCCCACAGGGTGATTTGAATATGTAATGTTATGTTTCCACTAAGTTGATGCAGGAAGGAAAGAGAAAGCATTTGTTAATACAACCGATGGAAAGATTTTTAAAAAAGAGGAATAAAATTAGTGTATACTAACCAAGATTCCTTGATAATAGATGTGATACCATGTTATTAGAGACAGATTCCTCTCCAAAGCCAGTTCTTGCAGCATAATGAAAACACTTTAAAAGCATATAGAGATCTTGCAAGGAGGTAAAAGGATGAATTATTAAACATACTGCAGCTTCTTGATAAAAATTTTATGATCACTGCATGGTATTCACCTAACCTTTTTAGTAGTATGGAAACAGGAGCTCCATGTATTTCAAGATGTAAATGGGTTTCCTCTTATTGTCTCATTTAGACAACATTTTCTAGAATAGACCTAGAGATTCCAATTCCACATTTTAAGCTATAACTTATGGGGTGTTTTGTTTGTTTCTGTTCTCTCAGAATTATTGGACAAAGATATCAACACCCTCCACTCTATAGAAAGGCAACTTGCATTTATAAAGGATATAAGGATTTTTTTTTTTAGGATTAGAATTTTTTATTATTTTTTAATTGGGTATATTCTTTATTTACATTTCATTTCCCTTTTCCTGGTTCCCTGCCCCCCAAAGGTCCCACATGCCCTTTTCCCTCTCCTTGTTCCCCCATCCACCCCTTCCCACTTCCCTGTTCTGGTATTCCCCTACACTGATGCATTGTGCCTTTCCAGAACTAGGGTCCACTCTTTCCTTCTTGTCAGACATCATTCGGTATGAGGATTGTGTCCAAGGATTCTTTAGAGTAATATAAATGAATCATATGTGCTGATAAGAAAGTAGAGACTTAAACCATTTAGTAGGAAACATCTACCAGCACAAAATTTAGAATGTACAAAAGACAAAATTTCTTACCAACACCTCCATCCATGACATTTTCAGAGGTGGCTGGTGAATAAGAAAGCATCATGCCCATCCTCTTATTTCCATCCTTTATTAGTTTATACCCAGAAAGAAGGTTAAAAAAAGGAACATATGTCCTTTGGGCATTTTTATATGCAGGCAATACAAGATGCAATTTTTACTTCAATTTGTGCTGGGTGGCTACCTCTAAGCTTGGCAAATATTGGCTGCAAGAATGCCCCTTACTGAATTTACATATCCCAGAGAGACTGTAACCTGATATCATAAGAAGGAGATTATCCCCACACTTCCACTGTAAATGGGTCTCACTTAGTCTCCCTCTATTGCTGTTTAAGCACAAGCACTTGGAGCAGAAAGTATTAAACTCCAACTGACTGGATCAAAGCTGACCAATAGCTCTATTTTGTGGATAGAAACAGACTAGAGTGTATCTTACTAAGGCACTAGAGGAACAAATGGAATCTATAGACCCCAGCCAGGAAACCAGGGCATTGGTCACGCTATTATAACTGACTCTTGAAGTCATTTCACTCCTTTTATAGACAGACTGCTGTCTTTCTGTGTAGGCTATAATTGAGATGAGCACATTTAAAAGTAGATAAGAGTTACATAGCTTAGTGGGATGTCTTTCACAAAGTTGATTCTCAAGGAAATATGTTATTGTCACTTCTTCTGAGTTTAGCTGTCATTTGTTATGTGAATTGCTATATGTTAATTTTATTNATAGACCTAGAGATTCCAATTCCACATTTTAAGCTATAACTTATGGGGTGTTTTGTTTGTTTCTGTTCTCTCAGAATTATTGGACAAAGATATCAACACCCTCCACTCTATAGAAAGGCAACTTGCATTTATAAAGGATATAAGGATTTTTTTTTTTTAGGATTAGAATTTTTTATTATTTTTTAATTGGGTATATTCTTTATTTACATTTCATTTCCCTTTTCCTGGTTCCCTGCCCCCCAAAGGTCCCACATGCCCTTTTCCCTCTCCTTGTTCCCCCATCCACCCCTTCCCACTTCCCTGTTCTGGTATTCCCCTACACTGATGCATTGTGCCTTTCCAGAACTAGGGTCCACTCTTTCCTTCTTGTCAGACATCATTCGGTATGAGGATTGTGTCCAAGGATTCTTTAGAGTAATATAAATGAATCATATGTGCTGATAAGAAAGTAGAGACTTAAACCATTTAGTAGGAAACATCTACCAGCACAAAATTTAGAATGTACAAAAGACAAAATTTCTTACCAACACCTCCATCCATGACATTTTCAGAGGTGGCTGGTGAATAAGAAAGCATCATGCCCATCCTCTTATTTCCATCCTTTATTAGTTTATACCCAGAAAGAAGGTTAAAAAAAGGAACATATGTCCTTTGGGCATTTTTATATGCAGGCAATACAAGATGCAATTTTTACTTCAATTTGTGCTGGGTGGCTACCTCTAAGCTTGGCAAATATTGGCTGCAAGAATGCCCCTTACTGAATTTACATATCCCAGAGAGACTGTAACCTGATATCATAAGAAGGAGATTATCCCCACACTTCCACTGTAAATGGGTCTCACTTAGTCTCCCTCTATTGCTGTTTAAGCACAAGCACTTGGAGCAGAAAGTATTAAACTCCAACTGACTGGATCAAAGCTGACCAATAGCTCTATTTTGTGGATAGAAACAGACTAGAGTGTATCTTACTAAGGCACTAGAGGAACAAATGGAATCTATAGACCCCAGCCAGGAAACCAGGGCATTGGTCACGCTATTATAACTGACTCTTGAAGTCATTTCACTCCTTTTATAGACAGACTGCTGTCTTTCTGTGTAGGCTATAATTGAGATGAGCACATTTAAAAGTAGATAAGAGTTACATAGCTTAGTGGGATGTCTTTCACAAAGTTGATTCTCAAGGAAATATGTTATTGTCACTTCTTCTGAGTTTAGCTGTCATTTGTTATGTGAATTGCTATATGTTAATTTTATTYTGTAATTATGCTGATCTATTGGTCAGAAAAGCACCCAAAGCTTCATTTAGACTTCCAGGTCATTCAAGGAATTGCTCACAGTTCAGAAACCACAATATGCTGCATTAAAGCAAATTATGTGTACCATCTTATATGATAATTTTTTTTCAATCATGAAAGCTTCAGGCTTATAGTATGGTTTTGGCTAAATTTTAATTGGTAAAGGCATATAGGCTGTATATACATTTGTTTGAAGAGAAAAAAGTTTCAGTGACCTAGATATAATTAAAACTTTAGTTTTATTATGAAAATATGAAGCTGTTGACCCTATAAATTGTCTCTTGGGATTTCATACTGTTTTCTAAATCTTTTTAAGAGGAGTGGCTGATAGTTCTCTGTGAAGACTCAAACAGGACTGGATTATCCTTGGTTCTAGGAATTGATGCCTAGGATGGGTAAGTGGCCCTTTGGTTTTGAGAGGAAGGTGATATCCAGGTACAGATAATATTACTTTGCATAATGCTCACTGCATAAGGGACATTCTGAAAATGGGTTTTATTCACTTTTTCATTTGCTTCAGGACACAAAGGAATTTTCTTCCTAAAAAAAAATCCTCAGTAATTAGTATTTGCAGACGGTTTTTAGTGTCCTCATTTTCTGTCTCTCAGAACTGCTCAGTGAAAATGGTTATGGGATGTAGCTACCCATCCAAGTGAGATGGTTCTTGTATCCCAGTACAATTAGTTGTAACTCTCCTTACAGAATGTTATTTTTGTGGTTTGACAATAATGTGTACAGTTTTCCAGTTACAAGATGTACATAAAACTCATCTCTACTATGAACTACGGGTGTCTCTCTGAGAACTTGAGGTCAGTTATTTCCTTGGTCATTCTTTCTACATACTCATATGCTCCAGCTCCTTCTCAATTTTGACCACCTCAGGGGCACTTAAGCCTGAAGTAGAATGAAACACAATAAAATAGTTGAGGACTTTTCTCCACTGTATTCTTACAAGTCATGCTTTTATTTAATATATACTGTAAGCCATTTCCATTTGTATTATTTTCATAATATTACCCTTGTAAAAACAATAAGTAGTCCTATGAGTAGTACCAAGGATGACAACTACATAGAAGTTATACTATATAACTTCTATAGAAGTCAGATAATTACATTTCAGAAAAGGATAACAATCAGTTTGCAGAAACTGAAATTTATTTCGTACTTTAAAGCAAGATAGAAATAAAGAATATCTAATATAATACACATATAAAATATTATTTGTGAGAAAGTTTTGCTCTAGCACCATGTGTGTACAATAAGTACATATTCATAGGTGCAGCTACAGTTAGGTGAGTGAGTGAATAAGTCGAGTAGATAAAGGTTCCAGGGCTGGAGAGATGGCTCAGTGTTATTCCAGAGGTCCTGAGTTCAATTTCCAGTCAATCACATAGTGGCTCATGACCATCTGTYATGGGATCCGATGCTCTCTTCTGATGTGTCTGAAGACAGCTACAGTGTATTCTCATACATAAATATTCTGGAATGTTCTTCAGTGGTCTTCATTTGCTTCTTGTATGCATATATCCTTGCAGTTTCTTACCATGCCAAGTTGCAACTGATTGGTTTTATCAACAGGACATTGAAGTAGCAGTGAGTGATTTTTGATACTAGACCATGAAGGGCTTTTCAGGACCTGCTTTGATCATTACCTCTATGCAGATCCATCTGCCATGTGTAAGGCTGCACAAAAATCTGGGTATAAATGTTAATGTTAGTTCAATGTACCTATCCACCAAAGCCAACCACAAACTTGCTGAGGTCACCTCAGAAGTAGATTGTTTCACATTTGCCTTTGCACTATCAAAGTAGATTGTTTCACATTTGCCTTTGCACAAAACAAATCTAGTCTCTGAAACTTTACAAAAGACAAAAATCCAGAAGCACCCATCAAAGCAGTTCCCATATACTTGATCTCCAAAAACTGAGAAATAAATGTTCACTGGCATTTTCAGCTCATGCTTCTGAGATGACTTTTATGAGGCAATGGATAATGATCCAACTGTACTCACACTTGGGACATATGAACATACATAAAATATGTATAAGAATACTTTCTGTTGTGATATCAAGTAAATTTTTTTCTGGGATTGTTTTTGTGGGTGCTCATATTAAAATATTTTAAAACAACTATGTATAAAAAGGATAAAAGGAGACAAGGGACAGGGGACATGTTTTAACCACAGTTTATCTGGTGCTGATTCATGTTTTCCTATTCTTCACATAATATTTTATATAGATATTGTCAAATATTTTCCATTAGTGAATGACTTAAGGAAAATCAATATGCTTGTTACACAGTAAAGTCTTGCCTTTAAACTGTCTTCATTGCCTTGGATAATATTTTAGTTACCCATTTTGATGCTTACTGCAATGGTTACCTCTCAACAACTTATAGATAATTAACTACTGTTTCCACACTGTGATGTTTTATTTAGATTCATTTACATTGTTTTCATCATTTTAACAACTATACATTCTTTTAAGCAATGCTGCATGCACACAAGAAAAATGTAGCATCCTACAATATTTAAGGGCTGGAGAAAATGAATGTATGTTTAATTCACAACTTCTAATAGTTATGTAAGTTTTATTAGAACTTACTCTTAGGATATAATGCCTAAGTATGAACACCAGTCACAGGAGAATTCAGAAGTAAATAGTCTGGGATAGTATCAATAATGATCCTATTACTCCTTCTAATGGTTTAATCTCTGTGTCTCTCCCAAATGTCCATGTGTTAAAAGCTTGGTTCTTATGGTTATCACAGTGGCAGTTTGTAGTGGCAGTGTTGAGAAATTGTAGAACATTTCAGATTCAGAGCCTGGAAGAATATCCTTATGGTATCAGGGTGCAATATTAAAGAGGATTATGCGCCCCTGTTCCTCTCTTTATTCCCTGTCCTTGAAGGAGCAGTACCATTTTCCACATGCTTCTGGAACATTATGAGTCTTCATTGTATCCCCAAAGTAGCAAGGTAAAGAGGTGAACTAGGATTTCAGAACTGTGAGCTAAACTAATCTATGAATTGCTCTCTATATCTTGATTAACATGGATGTTTGCTGTAGTGACAACAAATTAACAGTATTGTTAACTTGAATGCTTTTGAATGGTGGGAAGCATTGCATAGAAATTTAATAAATTAAATTTGGCATTGCTATTTTGGGCTTTATGCAGAATGTCACAAGTGTAAGGTGGTAGTGCTATGATTTGAGGTGATTCAGTTGCTGCCCATTGTAAGGTAAGAAATTTCATAGTCCACTGAAGAAAGTTCACAGGCCAGAATGAGAAGATCAGAAGGCAGAGACATGAAAAAGCACATTTGGTAAAGTTTGACTTCTGCATGTCATGCTCAGATTGAAGTCTCGTAGTTTCTTTTAACTGAATTACAATTAATTAATGAACTAATTAAATAAACTAATTTAGTTAATTATTTCAACCAATTAATAAATTAATGTAATTAATTAATTTGTTTTTTAGATTTAGTTTATGTTTATGAGTGTCTTGACTATATGGATGTATATGTACCCCATGCATCTCTCCTGCCTGCAGTGGTCAGAAGACAATGTCAGATCCCCTGGGACTGGAATTAAGAATAGTTATGGACTCCCAGGGAACTGAACCCCAGGACTAACAACAGCAGCTATTACTATTAAGCACTTAGTCAACTGTCTGGAGCCATAATGGGACAAGAGAATAACTAGCAGGTGATCATCCTGAAATGGCCTGCTTCAGATTATTATGTAATCTGCGACAGGTGCACCCTTATTAAGCAAGGCTGTAAGGGATTTATTTTAGGAACAATACCTGCTATTTATATGCTTTTCCTGTTGTTATTAAACATATATAACAATCATTAAGTATTAGCAGATCCCTTTGGAGCAGATCTCTGCCGATCTACGAAGATGTACTGTCTTATAGTGTTGCTATGTAGACAAATAGATGATTTAAGTTTTAATGATGATCCTATAAGAATTCCTAAAATCGCTGGGCGGTGGTGGCACACACCTTTAATCCCAGCACTTGGGAGGCAGAGGCAGGCAGATCTCTGAGTTTGAGGCCAGCCTGGTCTACAGAGTGAGTTCCAGAGAAACTCTGTCTCAAAAAACCAAAAAAAAAAAAAAAAAAAAAAAAAAAAAAAAAAAAAAAAAAAAAAAAAAAGAATTCCTAAAATTATATCTGTGATTATTAAGCTATTTTATAGTGGGACTGCCATTAGGTCCTTCTCTGATAGTCAAAACTGCAGTAAGAACTCTGCCCATCTCCCAAGTGTCACCAGTTAATTGCTCTTAGATAGTAACCACACTTTCTCCTACTCAGAGCACATTCCAAGGGGTTGTAAAACAATTAACCAAAGGTCATAAAAAGGGAACTAATGATTTATTTATTATAGGTGCTAGGACAGAAAAATATTGACTGGGTTTATCTACACAAACCTTCATTGATAACTTAGTAAGGATTTTTTCAACCTTCTGTGAACCTGTGGAGTGGAGACAGGTTATGGATGTTTAGTTAGCTAACTGCTCCTAATGGATATTCATGTATACATTCTCTGTTGCAAACTTCTTTTTCAATTTATGATTTGATTTTGTGTGTGAACTTTTGATGAACTTTTTAACATGTGATCATGTATTCTGAAAAATGTTTAAGGGATGAGGACAAAGAGAAGAGTCTGAGGAACTGAGGTGAGAAGAAAGGAGGTGGGAAGAACTGAGGTGAGGAGAAGTTTTTAGTCTGAAAACCTTTTAGAAAGAACTGAACTCAAGAAGAACTTAGAAGTATAGGCGCATCATTGGAAGAAAGGGCATTGAGAGTAAGGGTATTATTGTGACATCAGAGCAGAAGAAAAGAGCAAGATTGGAAGGAGAATGAAGAGTGGAATAACTTAGAAACTATAGGTAACATAAAATACTAAGAGCAATGTGCAGAATGCAGAAGGAAAGAGGAAAAAAGAAGAAGCTGCAGAGAGCAGAAGGAGCAGGTAGGCTTCTCCTTACCATGGGACAGAACAGGTCCTTTCTTAAAAAGAAGGCAGGCTTAGTCTTATTAAAAGGAACAAAGCTTTTTTATTATTATAAATGTGGGTTTAATTCATTTAGCATTAAAAGAGTAGAAGCTTTTTCTTTCTTTATGCAATAAAGATTATAATTCATTTTTTCATCCAGAATGAGCAAGTTCTTTCTGCACCAGTCCTTGGTCCTTTGCTCCATATGCATGTCTAAGTATGGATGTGTGTGTAAGTATGTAATTATGAGAATGTATGCATGTATGTGTAAGTATGTAATTGTGAGAATGCATGCAAGCTGGGCCCAACTGGATTTGAATGGAAATGCATAAATGAGCATGCATAAAGCTGTGTATGAACTTATGTGAAATTATGCAAAATTTTTCCTTCTGCAAGTGTATTCTCTTCTCTGGGTTCAATAGAAGTTTATTGCTCCAAACTTCCTCCTAGACCAACAAGTGAGAGGCATCTGGACAATAGGGAAAAGGCTCTAGCAATTAATCTTTTATTTAGTCTCCTGCTGTTTTAGGATGAGGTGCTAAGTGCCTGAGACTGCAGTCTCTGGCCTCAGAGGAACACATAAGGCAGGTCAGCTATAACAACATAGTAACTTAGATAAGTAAACTTTTTAATATACAGCAACCCTAAATATCTCATAAGACAGTCTTACCTCTGAATTTCCTAAGACCAAGCCCTACCTTCTGCTGAAGCTCTTCCCCCTCTGCTGCCTCTAGAAGAAAAGACAAGAAAGAATCCCCAACCCCCTGCTGGAAGCTGGCCTCTAGCTGTTAACTCTTTAGCTCCAGTTTAATTTTTCAATTATTTAGTTTCTATATTTTAAGAGAGAGGAAGAGAGAGCGAGCATGTCTGTCTCTGTCTCTGCCTCTGCCTCTACCTCTGTCTGTCTGTCTGTCTGTCTGTCTGTCTGTCTGTCTGTCTCTCTCTCT
>BDUI01002346.1:43157-75089 GCA_002335545.1 Apodemus speciosus | reverse complement strand
CTGTGTCCCTTTTGATTACTTTAGGTTGAAAGTCAATTTTATCTGATATTAGAATGGTTACTCCAGCTTGTTTTCTGAGACCATTTGCTTGTAAAATTGTTTTCCAGCCTTTTGCTCTGAAGTAGTGTTTGTCTTTGACACTGAGGTGTGTTTCCTGTATGCAGGAAAATGTAGGGTCCTGTTTATATATCCAGTCTGTTAGTCTATGTCTTTTTATTGGGGAGTTGAGTCCATTGATGTTAAGAGATATTAAGGAATAGTGATTAATTACTTCCTGTTATTTTTGATGTTATTTTTATGTTTCAGTGGTTATTTTCTTTTGGGTTTGATGAAAGCAGCTTACTATCTTGCTTTTTCCAGGGTACAGTTTCCCTCCTTGTATTGGCATTTTTCACCTATTACCCTTTGTAGGGCTGGGTTTGTGGAAAGATATTGTGTAAATTTGGTTTTATCATGGAATATCTTGGTTTCTCCATCTATGGTGATTGAGAATTTTGCTGGGTAAAGTAGTTTTGGCTGGCAGTGGTGTTCTCTTAGAGTCTGCATGAGATCTGCCCAGGATCTTCTAGTTTTCATGGTCTCTGGTGAGAAGTCTGGTGTAATTCTGATAGATCTTCTTTATATGTTACTTGACTTTTTCTCTTACTGCCTTTAATATTCTTCCTTTCTTTAGTACATTTGGGGTTTTGATTATTATGTGACAGGAGTTATTTCTTTTCTGGTCCAGTCTGTTTGGAGTTCTGTAGGCCTCTTTTATGTTCATGGGCATCTCTAAAGATATTTGCTGGTCCTTTAAGTTGTAAATCTTCACTCTCATCTATTCCTATAATCCTTAGGTTTGGTCTTCTCATTGTGTCCTGGATTTCCTGGATGTTTTGGGTTACAAGCTTTTTACATTTTGCATTTTCCTTAACTGTAGAGTCAATGCTTTCTATGGTATGTTAGGCATCTGAGATTCTTTCTTCTATCTCTTTTATTCTGTTGCTGATATTGGCATCTAGGATCCCTGATTTCTCCCCAAGGTATTCTATCTCTAAAGTTCTCTCCCTTTGTGATTTCTTAGTTGTTTCTATGTCTCTTTTTAGATCCTGGATGACTTTGCTCAGTTCCTTCACTCATTTGTTTGTGTTTTCCTGTAATTCTTAAGAGATTTTTGTGTTTCCTCTTTCATGACTTTTGCCTGATGACTGAAGTTCTCCTGTATTTCTTTGAGTGATTTTTGCATTTCCCCTTATTGGCTTCTATCTGTTGACCCATATTCTCCTGAATTTTTTTAAATGATTTTTGTGTTTCCCTTGTATGGGCTTCTACCTTTCAATTCATGTTCTCCTGTATGTCTTTAAGAGATTTATTTATGTCCTTCTTGTGTTCCTCTAACCGCATCATGATCAGTGATTTTAAATCCAAATTTTGTTTTTCTGGTGCGTTGGGATATCCAGGAATTGCTGTTGTTGGAGAATTGGGTTTGGATGCTGCCATATTKTCTTGATTTCTGTTAGTAATGTTCCTACGTTTGCCTTTTGTCATCTGGTTATCTCTGGCGTTAGTTGGTCCTCTTGTCACTGGCTGGTGCTTGAAATTTCTGTGAGCCTGTAAGGCTATTTCTTCACCACTGGATGACTATGTTTCCCCTGGCACAGATATTTGATGTGCTGCCCTACTCTTGGTGCAGTTGGAGCCCTGGTGACCCTCACCCCATGCAATGTTATACTTGGGTTGTCTCTATGTACCTGGTGTTGTCTGTCTGGTCTAACCAGGAACCAAGATGGCGGAGACCCCCTCCAAATGCAGATCAGTCTGCATTGCAAATGTCCCCCAACAGGGCTGGCACACAGAAGGCCCGCAGAGCTGTTCAGGCCCTGGGCATAGGCAGAAGCCTGGCGGGCTGTGTCCTGAGTGATGTCAAACTTGTGATATCTCTGTGAACCTGATGCTGCCTGTCTGCTCCATCTGTGAGAGAAGATGGCAGCTGCTGCTGGGACCTTTTCCAAGTGCTGATCGCTCTGCAGGAAAAACAGCCCAGGACAGGACTGACACACAGACAGCCTGCAGAACTGCCCAGTCCCTGGGCACAGGCAGAAGCCTGGAGGCCTATGTCCCAAGCGATGTTAGACTAGGGATATCTCTGTGTACCTGGCGCTGCCCATCCAATCTGTCCGGAAGCCGAGATGGTGGAGACCCCCTCCCAGACATTTTCTTAATTGATGATTGATTGGGTAGGGTCCAAATATGGTCTGCAGGCCTGGTTTCTGTGCTGAGCAAGCCATAGGAGCAAGCTGATAAGCAACACTCCTTTATGCCTCTGCATTAACTTCTGCCTCCTAGTTCATGTTCTATTAGAGTTCCTGCTCAGACTTTCCTCAGGGATGAATTGTTACTTTGGAAATGTAAGTTGAAATAATCCCATTGCTCCCCAAGTTTCTTTGGTCATGGTATTTTATCACAGCAACAGTAATACTAACTAGGACAAAACTGTAGATATATAATTTAAAACTCCTTTGTGTGACTTTTCACATATTCTGAAGTATCAAAAATGATTATCAGTGCATGACAATCTTCCAGATCACAATGATGATTCAAAGAAATGAGGCAGTTGCTTTAAACTTTACTGTATTTCAGCTAAAGTTTAGAAGATCGATTTGAAATCACGTAGTCCATCCTATCACCTTCCAATGTAGATGAGGCTTTCAGCTACTTGCTCACAGAGTAGAACCATTTAACAAGCTTACTCTCCTTCTCAGTCCAAATTTCTTTCTCCTGTGTTGCATTCCCAAGATCAGCTACTAGTGATCAAAAGGAGATATTTAGGACTCAAAAGAAATGCTATTACTTATTTTAAAGGACAACTGAATCCTTGTAGCATTAGCTGACAATTAGATACCTGTTTAGTTTTTTCTAAATTTCTTCTTGAACAGCTAACAGATGTAACCATCTCCTTATGATCATTCCAGAAAGCTGCTGGTTTTTGTTGTTGTTTTTGTTTTGTTTTCGCCTGGTTGACGTGGGTCCTTTTATCCTTTCATTTATATAAATCACTTTCTCATCTGATGTGGCAGTCATTCCACCTTGATAATGGAATACAGATTTTTTTTTTCATGTTGGCTTTGTTTCTGCCAAAAGATCTTCATGACAAATTGTTTGAGACAACTTGTACTACACATCAAAGCAAGGGGAAATTATTTCTTCCAGAGCACTAATGCTATTGAGAAGGTCAAAGGGGTGGTTGATAAAATATAAATGGGGAATTACTTGGCTGTGAATTTCTGCGCTTATKCAAATACAATATTCTAGGAAGGGATACCGGGGATTAAAGCTTCCTACAGATACTTACTAGGAAATAGCAGGTGATAATGGCTATGCCCTGGCCACCGAAATATTAAATGAACAAGGTGGAGTTCAGCTTCACTTCAATTCACAACGCTCTGCTCCTCAGACAGGTGAGAAGTAGCAATTGGAAGAGAGAGAGAGACAGAGAAAGAGAGAGAGAGASACACACACACAGAGGCAGAGAACAGGTGCTTCAGCATACGAGTACATGAAGCACTGTGCTAGAAATGTTACAGAAAGAAGGCTAATATGTTCTAAGCTTTCTTTGCAAGATACCTGGATTATCTTTAAATAAAACAGTATTTTCCTTAAAGACATATATCCATATAGTCACAGAAATGAAGAAAGGAAAATAATATAATTTGGGTGTCCATGAGGTACTAGGCATTTCTAGAGGCAATATTTGCCCAGCCTTATTTAGATTCTACAGAAACCTGCAGAAGAAACTATCTAAGAGAAATAACCTACAGAGAGACATAGAAAAACAACAACATAGATAGAATATAACTTCAAGCATTTCTGACTTGTATAAGTTAGTGGGTTATTTGTATTTTCAGGGAGAACAATGGATAAAAATCTATTGGGAAGAAATATTTAGTCTAGAGTATAAAATGCAAGAGTGTGGCTGCAGCAGCCCTGATTGTTGCCCTCTCTTCCTCAGCTCCCTTCTCAGCTTCATTATCATTATTGTCATCATCATCGTCGTCGTCGTCGTCATCATCATCATCATCATCCTTATTCATTGAAATAATAGCAATGCCAGCTATTGTACTTTAAAAGATTTTTGAATATTATTTTTCAGAGGTATATTTTACTTTCCTAACTTCTGTTAACTTGCCATCACATCACAGAAAAATCGATGCCAGATGCGAATAGTGGAAGAGCAGAGTGCCAGCCAGGTTGATGACTATCAATACAACAAGCTGAAGGTGTTGGCACCCCTGGGGAGAGTCCTGATCAACTGACCTCCAGAATGAGTTCCCCAAGTCTCCTGAGAGATAAGCTCATGTGGCTGGAGTTCCCTTACTTCAGCTAGAAGCCTGCCTGAGTCTGAGGCTGACTTCAGACACAGGCTGGGAATATGGAGTGCTGCCTTTAGGCATGACAGGATCTCTCTGGATGGTGTCCTTCCCATTGGAGCTCTGTGCTCTACATTCTTCAGATAACTAAGGTGCTTACCTTCAGCATCTTGGTAAAGATAGACCATTTATGTGCTAGGTCCCCTCTAACTAAGTTAAGGCAGTTACTTGTCTCAAAAATCTCACCACTCAGAACTGAGTCAGGTCTCTGCTCTTGGAGAAGTATAGCTAGACTTATGACTATATGTGTTTCTTTTCCTATACCCCTTCTCTAACCATATTAGACCTTCCCAATTCACCTTCCAACACTAGGTAGGAGGGAAAGAAGGCTGGGGGGAAAGGGCACATTGATATTGATACTCCCTGCTAATTAGGGACATGAAGTTCCTTGGGGTAAGTTTGATCTTCACAGTTAAGTTATGTACTTTCTTCTCATCTATTTGCCCATGACAACTTGACAAACTGCAACAATCCTCAACTACAGTAACCTGCAACAGCAGCAACAAGAGACGCTGCAGCAGAAGCTATTGCCCTCTCCTGGCTCTAGCATTTAGATACACTTTCAAAAAATGCCAAGAATTCCAAATGTCATACACTTGTAGAAACTCTCTGCAGCTGGCAAAATCACACCCCTGCTAGAGCACCTGGCAAATCATAGTCACTGCTGTGGACATTTTAAAGTAGCCCCATATCCTAAACCTGGAATATGGAAATGTCATGTTCCTATGACATTTCTGTGTTTTTAAAGAAACCGAAAGTCTTACTACAGAGGGGTACTCTACACATAGTCAGAACACTAGGGTTGGAGGCAAGTTTCTGGGATCTGTAATATCATCAAGTCAAGATCTGGTCCTTATGGCTACTTAACTATCTAGTTGGGGACTCGAGGACAGGGAAAGAAAAAATACTTGAACTTGAATTTTCCTTTACAAGTCTAGTAAAGGGCTTATGGGACTTATGGGGAGGGAGGAACCAGGAAAGGGAAAATCATTTGGAATGTAAACAAAGAATATAGAAAAAACAAGTCTAGTAAATAAAGGGATGGAGTTGCTGTCAAAAAATGTTGTATTATATTTCTTTTATGTTAAATATACTTTCTATGTGATGCTGTGGCTATTCTAAAGCAGTTTAATAGTGAAAAGTCAACCTTTAGTAAATCTTGTTTAAAGTTATGTTTATGGTAATTTTAATCAATGAAAAGTTACTGAAAATAAATGAAATGATGATGTAGGGTTTTAGAAATGTTGGTATAAAAAAGTAAATAATCACATACTCTTCTAGGAATGTATGCTATATTTAATAGTAACAGAGTCTTGCATTTATAGAAATCTTTGCAATTAATGTGATAATTGGACCATTGAGTATTTCTTAATGAGATATTTGCAGACACAGAGAAGCTAGTTGGGGTATGCTGTGTGTGGAGAAATTTAAATATGAGGTTAACTGTAGGTTCCTGATAACAGGAGATTGTGTGGATAAGGTTAGTCATCATACTAAAAGGAGAAATATATACATATATATATATATATATATATATATATATGCCTTTTACGAATAGACATTTATAAGTTTTTAACTAGAGAAAAGAAGTTATTAATTGTAGAGTTATTAGAAGTAGATCACAAGAGAAGAAGAAATAATTCAGAAAAATTGGGTTTGTTTGCTAGCCCTTGATACCTACCTATATACATAAATGATACTAAAGTTTTTAAACTATCAAAACATATAAATATATTAAATTTATTGTTTTTAAGTAAGTCTAAGGTGATAGATACTGTGTTCTTTAAAGCTAGTCAGATGGTTCTAATGACTATACAGGGATGCTATCTGTCAACATTGGCTTTCAACTTGTTACTTCATCTCAGCTTCCTTGGAAGAGCACTAAAAGCATTTAACTTATGTTTCATTAAGTCTGTAGTGGTCGCTAGGATTTGGCATTTGTAAAACTTTTGAGGCACTGCTAGTGATTCTACTGCTGACTCGAGGACCACATTATTAAGAAATGGCTAAAGAAACACAGGCTGCCATGGTAAGCAGGATTCATTTATTGACTGAGTTTATTCATTCATAAGTGACTGAGTGCCTGAAATAGATATGGAGCTGTGCTAACAACTAGGAGTTCATGGATAAATACTTGTAAAGATCCTGCCATTTAGGTTCATGCATTCCTACAATGGATTCCAGTAGCAATTTTATGTCGAAAGTACAACATGGAATTGGAAGATGGTTTAATGGAGGAAGTGTATAGATAAGAGAATCTCAGGTTGAATCCTCAGAGCCCACTTCTGGACATGATAGTGCACATGTGTGATCCTAGCCCTCCTATAGTGAGATGGAAAGTAGAAACAGAAGAATAACTGCCTGCTAGTAGCCAAGCTATCCTGGCATTTGTCAAGCCAATAATAAAATTAATTTCAAACAAGACAGAAGACAATGGCAAACAGCTAGGTTTGTCCTCTGAGATCCATGTGCACTGTGATATATATGCACCTGCACACATACCTACAGAGAGAGAGAGAGAGAGAGAGAGAGAGAGAGAGAGAGAGAGAGAGAGAGAGAGAGGAAGAAGAAGAAGAAGGAGGAGGGGGAAGAAGAAAGAAGAAAATTCTGTGTGACCATGGAACCATATCTGTAAATTGAGCACACTGGAAAATGAAGGTAGGAAATTTTAATTTCCACTTTGAGCTCCTCTATCTGTAAACATACATGTTTCTTCTTTCCAGTTGCACACGATGGCATGAAAAAAGAGGCACAGGTCCAGAAGAAGAAGGAGGAGGAGGAAGAAGAGGAGGAGGAGGAGGAGGAGGAGGAGGAGGAAGAGGATGAAGAAGAAGAAGAAGAAGAAGAAGAAGAAGAAGAAGAAGAAGAAGAAGAAGAAGAAGAAGAAGAAGAAGAAGAANGAAGAAGAAGAAGAAGAAGAAGAAGAAGAAGAAGAAGAAGAAGAAGAAGAAGAAGAAGAAGAAGAAGAAGAAGAAGAAGCAATGAATGATTCCAGATCAGAAAATCAGTGTTTGAACACCCTAATAGAATTCAGACTCAAGAAAGTTCTGTAAGTCTATCAAAATGAACTCCACAATATGTTTGGGTGAATTCTGTTGCTTGTGTACTCTGAGTTATGCTCTCAAATTCCAGTAAATTTTCCTTCGTTTGTGGATGTATTCTCATAGGGTTTTGATACCTTCTGACCCACTGTGACTGCAGGACAATTCTGATATTCTCAACACTCACAGGTGAATATCTTCTCTGTCTCTATAAACACACAAGTTTGAAGTACCCTCGCTAATAGATATTGTGATTTAAGTGTAGAAAATAACAATAACTTTATGTTCTCAAATGCCTATAGAGAAAATCCAAAATACTCCTCTACTTGAGAATGTGTCTTTTTGGTTTTCTCCTTAAATTACCTCTAATATTTATTTATTTTCATAGTAGAGGAGAACCAACCATCTGGAATTGGTATATATATATATATAATTTATTGACCAAATTATCTAATGTATTTGATGATAATTTTATTAAGAGAAGTAGCGATTCCATATAAAGATTGAAATTTTTTTCACATTAGTATGGAATCACTTTCTATTACTCAGGAGATGTATCATGAATCAAGAATTAGGATAACTTGTTTAGGAATCTCTTTTTGTAATTATTTAATTAATTAAATTTTTACACTCCATATTTTATTTCCCCTGTCTACCTTCCAACTTTTTCTCATCCCAAACCTCTTCCCCACTCCCTGTTTCCAGGTGGATGTCTCCACCCCCTACCCTACTTGGTCTCTAAACTCCCTGGGCCTCCAGTCTCTTGAGGGTTAGGTACATCTTCCCTGAATGAACACAGACCCAGCAGTTCTCTACTGTATGTGCATTGGGGACTTCAAATAAGCTGATGTATGCTGCCTGTTTGGTGGTCCACTGTTTGAGAGACCTTGGGGGTACAGTTTAATTGAGAATGCTAGTCCTCCTACAGGGTATCTCTTCTCCTCAGCCTCTTTCAGTCTTCCCTAATTCAACAACAGGGGTCAGCTGCTTCTCACCTTGCTTGGGTGCAAATATCTGCATCTAACTCTTTCAGTTGCTTGTTGGATCTTCTGGATTGTGGTCATGATAGTTCCCTTTTTGTGAGTACTCCATAGCCTCAGTAATAGTGTCAAGCCTTGGGACATCCTCTTGAGATGGATCCCACTTTGGGCCTGTCACTGGCCCTTCTTTTCCTCAGGCTCCTCTCCATTTCCATCCCTGTAATTCTCTCAGACAGGAACAATTTTGGGTCAGCGTTGTGACTGTGGCATGCCTCCCTCTCCCTCATTTGATGCCCTGTCTTCCTGCTGGAGGTGGGCTCTATAAGTTCCCTCTCCCTATTATTGGGCATTTTATCTAAGGTCCCTCCCTTTGAGTCCTAAGGGCCTCTTACCTCCCAGTTGTCTGGTGCATTCTGTAGCCCCCCCCCCACCCCAACCTCCTATCTCCTAAGGTTGCTTATTTCCATTCATTCTGCTGGTCCTCAGGGCTTCAGTCCTTTTCCATCGCCCAGTACCAGATCAGTTTCCCCTCTCCTCCACACTCCCTGGGCCCCATTCACTATCCCTCCCAGGTCCCTTCCTCCCTCCCCGCTTGTGAGGAATCTATATTCTGAAATAAACCATTATTTGTTTCTAGGGGTGTTCCCTATCAGAAAATGATAACCTTGACTTACATAAAAATGGAAGCCCTAATCTCAGACCTAACTTCAAATATTTCCCAGAAGAGTTATTTATATGGGTATGTAAAATTTATTTTATATAAAAGGAAAGATAAATAAAATAGTATTCCTTTCAATGGCAGGACATAAACAAAGGAGTGTATTTTTCAGTTACAGAATGAAAAGAAAAGCAAAATCTATCCTGAAACACTAAGAAACTGAGAAAGTCTACATATGCAGAGAAAATAAAGGATTTAATCAATCATTTTGCTGTTTTATTCCCCAAGCATTGGTATTAGTGAAACCCGTGGAGTGTTCTGAGAACTGAGTTAGCAATTGTGTCACTTTATCACCCTGATAAATGATTGGTCATGCATTTCACTGTCCTCCTTGAATTTAATTTGCAATGGCAGGTAACATTCTCCCTTGTAAAGTCAACAGCTAGGGAAATCACTTTGGAAGAAGAGGAAAGTCCAAAATTTTTAGAGGTGTCAAGAAAAATGAATCTGGAGATCACGGTGAAGTGTCTGAAAAATGAATATATTTTTTATTTCAAGTACACTGAAAATGCCAATGGGGTCTCTGATTATAAATCCATGTGTGTGTGTTTTTTTATGGATGCTTCCAACTACCAAGACACAGTGTTCACAGGACCATAACAGAACACTGTTGATAAGATGATACTGCAGGAATCTTATCATTTCATAGTTTGTTCAAGAAAACGATCCTGCCTATTTCTTTTACAAGGCTGACCTTCCCTTTTAAGCTGATGTATGAAACAAAATCCATGCATATAATTTATAGTGCACCATGTGCTGCTTTCATGCATGTATATATACTATAAACTACATAATACTTCTCTTTTTCATATTAGTTTGTGACATATTTTCTCTGTGCAGCCCAGGCTGGCTTTGAACTTGAAATCTTGAGAGTGATGATATTACAAGTGGGTGCTAACACATTCCCTTTAGAATATTTAAATCAAAATATGGCAGAAGACAAAAATATACCATCCCCATATTTCTAACAGTTATGTTTTGTGAGTTTTCTTCAGTCTGTTTTCCTGGAATATTACGTAAAAATTTACATAAACAATTTGCTAGAGAAATGAGACAATTTGGTAAGTTGTAGGATGACTGCCATCTCTGGTATTTCTGGTTGTACTATTCCACAACAAGGGATAGAATGAAATACAAAAATATAATTCTTAGTTTCTGGTCAATTATGGAAAATGAGAAGTGTCTATATTTTAGTCATGGCAAATTACTCAGAAACACGTTGGTTCTAAAAGTTCTTTTACTATTCTTATTCTTTCCTTACTTTTATTCTTTACCAGTTTCATATTTGTGTATAATGAATTTTAGCCGTTTGCCTAGGGGAGACATGGTCGTTTTCTTTAGTGGTGAAACTACTGATCCATTGATCAGGCTTCAGTCAACCAGTAACTAATATCCCATACATACATGTGCACCAAAGCTCCATTTTTATCTGGTATTACTAATAATAACACATCTGATTATGGCATTCAAATTTATAAGATTATCTAATGAAGACTTTTGTCACCCAACAGTGACAAGTTAAAGCCTTTAATATCAAAAATTAACATCCTTGTTGAAGAAAAAAAATTAAATGTGGATTCATGGAACTTTTGAAACTATCATTTTTAAAATCCTGATTAATTTTCTAGATATGCCCTTTAAGTTGTATGTGGACATTCTTAAAAGATTGCTTATCAATGTTTCTTAGGTAGCACATTGCTGAGGAAGCAGTAGAAAACAGATAAATATTGACTGCTTTTAATTCGATAGGTAAAATCTGTGAGGTATGGCAGGAGGAAGTTTTTAGTCCCTGGCGTATTTCATCCAGTTTTTGACTATAGGCACTTGTAGACAGGAACTGGGTGTGGTTTTAACTAACATTGCTGTTGATTCTTACTTAAGTGTGATATTCATGTGCACGCATGCAGATGTAAGTGCTCATGTACCATGGTGCATGCATGGAAGTCAGAAGACAACATCAAGTATTAATCCTTGCTTTCTACTTTGAAACAGGATCTGTTGTTTTCCTCTATATACACTATGCTAGCTGTCTTCAAGCTTAGAGCTCTCCTGTCTGTCTCATCTCCCAGGTAGCTCCCCATCTCCTACATAGAGTAGTAGTGTTAGAGTGTTCATGCTATGTAGCTTGCTTTTATGTGTGTTCTGAAGATGCTAACTCAGGTCCTCCTGCTTATATAGAACAAGCATTTTTACCCATTGATTTGTATTTTTCACATAGTTAATTAAAATGCCATGATTGTGGTAGCAGTCAAGTTGCTAGAAAAGGATGTTGTAGGGTTTTATTTGGTTTGTTTGTTTGTTGTTTTTAGACACTGCCTTACTATATAGAACTTGCCTTGAACTCAGAGACCTATCTGCCTGTTTCCCGAGTGCTGGAGTTAAAGGCATGCACTGCAGTGCCTGGCTAAGCTACAGCACCCCAAGTTATTGTTCCTTATTCTAAGTTGATACAACATATGAATGCATCAAGTATTACGACTGCTGATGCTACAGCGACTACCTCGGCACTCCCTGCACACATGACTCCTATTCAACAGATCCTGACAAACTCAGGCCAGCTGCTTCAAGTGGTCAGAGCAGTCAGTGGTGCCCAGTATATCTTTCAGCCTCAGAAGTCAGTTGTTCTACAAAAAGTTATACCACAAATACAGCCTGGTGGAGTACAAGCACCTGTTATCCAGCAGGATCTAGCCCCACTTCTTGGAGGGATTTCACCACAGACAGGGGTCATCATCCAGCCACAGCAAATCTTATTTACAGGAAATAAGACTCAGATTATTCCTACAACAGTGGCAGCCCCCACACCAGCACCAGCACAGATATCTGCAGCTGGGCAGCAGCAGCCACAGGCCCAGCCTGCTCAGCAGCAAGCTCCATTGATGCTGAAAGTTGATGGAACAGGGGATACATTTTCTGAGGAAGATGAAGATGAGGAAGAAGACTATGATATTGATGAGGAGGAGGAAGATAAAGAGAAGGTGGAGCTTGCTATGGAGCTAGTGGAAGAGGAGCACCTCAACAGTGAAGATGATGGAAGTGATGAGGAGGGGCAGGAACTCTGACACAGAAAATGGTGTTGTGTGCCAGTACGATAAGATACACAGAAGTAAAAGTCAATGGAAATTTCATCTCAAAATGGCGTTATGAATCTTAACGGAAGAGCTGATATATGTTCCAAAGCCATTGGAGATGCAGAGTGGTGAAGAGTTGCTTCTTTCCTTTTATAAATAAGACAAAGAAACTTAAAAAGTTAAAATGGACGGTTTGAAACTTGGGATATAGCAGTCAAAACTTCACTTCCGCATGTCAGAAAAGTGCAGTAGAAGCAAAGCGACTGCAGCAAAGCTAGCTCATGACTACATAGACACTACTTCAGACTGCAAGCCATGGAACTGTAGCACCTGGGGCTGCTGGGCGGGGGAGGGGTTGTGTAGGAAAACGGAAACTGTCAACTTTAAATACAGGAACCTGCCATAGGTTAAAAAAAATGTTCAGCCAGTAACTGACCAATGCAGATAATGCAGATGTGGATGCTTGGAGCCAACCAACAAACTGAGCTCAGGGGCCCTGTGGGGGAGCTAGTGGAAGGACTGGAGGAGCAGAGGGGGATTTTAACCTCAAAGGAAGAACATCTGCTGGCAGGATCACCCAGAGTTCCCAGAGACTAGACCACTAACCAATGAGTGTACAGGGAGGGATTCAGAACTCCAGATACATATGTAGCAGAGGATGGCATTGCCTCATAGCAATGGAAAGGGAGGCCCTTGGTCCTATAGTGGTTTGATACCCCAGCATAGGGGGATGCTGGAGAGGTGGGGCAGGAGAGGGTGGGTGGGCAGGAGAGCACCCTCATAGAGGCAAAGGGGGGGAAGGGTGGATGTGGAATGGGGAGTTCGTGGAGGGGTAACCTGAAAGTGGGATATCATTTGAGATATAAATGAATGGAATGAATAATAAAATGTAATAAAATATATACAATAAAAAAGATCAAACTGAACTATTAGGCAATGAAAGCCTTATAGATTACAAATAACATGAAAATCAAAATCAGAATAATTTTTGATTGACGGGTTGAGTATCACAGCGGTACAATACGGGTTTCTAAAACTTATCTTCTCCTTTCTGCCCCTTTAAAGCATTGGTTATGTTAGGGAGATGAAATCAGACTTGGCAGCTCAAGATGCAAGTCCAATGTGATGCTGACAGAAAAATTACTGGTCTTTTGCAAGCAAAGGATAGGTGCCTTGTTTTAAATTAAAAAGAGTCATGATACTTAACTTTTCACTCCATCTAACACAGTTCAGAAACAGTGGCTCTCACCAAATATTCTCAACAGAAATCATCCATTGGTAAGGGTAGAGTTTGTCCCCAGAACTAATCAAGTGATGTACACTTAACATTTGCTGGAAAACTTACCAAGAGTATACTCTGCCAAAACATGTGTTTTCTATATATAATATTTCCCTGGTTAAGACATTTATTTTTGATTATTAAAATGTATTTTAAACATATGTGTGGTACATTCACATATGTGCACATGTGTCTGTGTCTTCTATTACTCTCTGCCTTTTTTCCTCTGAGATAGAGACTCTCCTTGAATCCACAGCCTGCCATGTTTTGTCTATGGAGGCAGTCAGCAAGCTCCACGAATTCTCCTGTCTCAGTCTCCACTGCACTGTGCCTAGGTTACCTGCACAGGCCCAGCTTATTATGTGAGTCCTGGGGTTGTGAACTCAGGTGCTTATGCTTACACAACAAGTGATATACTATCCACACACATTTTCCCAGCCCATGCCAGAACATTTGACACAATTACATCCATGTGATTTTTCACATTCAGTTACTTTTACCAGGACTGAAAACATGACATTCCATTTTTTTGTCTCATGATATTTGAAAGGCAAATAAATAAATAAATAAATAATCCACCACCACTGAACAACAAAAATGCATTCTCTTAAGTAGTACATATTGTTAAGGGGGAGGGCAGAGGCTTAATTAGAATGATTGATTTCTTTTAGGATTCAATGCAATGATAATTGAAGAAGAGATGTGCTGTTCCTACTGAACTCAGAAGAATGAGCTTCTTCTGCTGTGTCAATGAATATTTCAAATACAGCAGTATGTATGTGTCTTATAACACTTTCTGCAGATACACGAACAAAATGTTTTCCACCCCAGACAGAAAGTAAGAATAGCACTGGAGTCCTACCTGGTGAACTAAAGAATTTTCCTGTAATTCCCTATAGGTATGGAAAGAATTCAAGACAACTGTATCACCAAAGCCTGCCCCAGCATAGGTGACAGTTCATGAAAGCTAAAAGTCCTGGAGTTTACAACATAACCTGAAGGCAGCTGAGTAGGTTGGTGAGTGTCTCTTTCATGGGGCACAGCTAGTCTGAGCCTCCTCTAGGCAGCTCAGTGCCTCTGGGAGCTTCTCTCAGCAACTGTTACTGGTTATACTCACTTGGAGAGGAGAAACCTAAATATTCTGGTTACTTTCCCTAAAAGTATTGAGTTGTTGAGTACATGAGTGCAATGAGTTTCCCAGCCGAATGGAATATTTCACCTCTTCTTAGAGTACCCTGTTGTTCCATTTCCCTCTTTTTAAATATTTTGTGTCTTAAGGAGCTTCCTTCCAAGCCTGCCTGCTTTATATCAAAAGACACTGCTACACAGGAAACCTTCTGAAGCAGGAGGAATATAGATAATTCAGTAGTCTCGGAGAAAGAGTAGAGCTTAGAAATTAATAGAAAAGCAGGAGAATCTCCTTATAGAAGTAGTACCGGAAAGATGTAGAGACCTGATTCTGAGGTTTAGGAATCTAATGAGGAATAGGGTTTATTTTAAAAATAATGGGCAACTATAGAATGCTTTATGTAGAAGAGTTCTACTGAAAGGGTAGGAAATAATAGTAAGTTTGGGAAAGCTAATTTAGAGACGATAAAATAAAGGTGGTAGTAGAATGGATGGCAAAGGAGTCAGAAAGAACGGGAATGTATTTGAATTGTTGCTGTGTACATCTCCTGGGTACCAGGGTATATGTGACATAAGAAATCTTTGTGGATGAATGAGATATAGCACAAATGGCTCTTCATCTAGCAGAATTAATCCATGGGAGCAGAGTCTATGGTGGGGGGGTGTTGGAAGCCAAAAGAAGAGATAAGTACACATTTGTACAGGGCTTTACAATCTCAGTGAAAGACTCAAGTACAATAATCAAGCAGACATTTGTGAAACTGGGACTGAAACTAAGGGGAGACATTTAGATTTGAGTTCAATAACACCTACTATTTCCAAGGTATTCACCAAAGGTCAGAAGTGCTAAAACCCAGCAGGTTCTAAGTATTGAATATTCATATTAGTATTCTAAACTTGCAGGGGAGGAGGAAATCAGAGCACTTCGGCAGCCTGTGATCACTCGATGAGTGGAATAGATAGGAAGGCAAAGGTTATCAGCCAACCTGCACATCAATTCTTTTGCTACACCAGGGAACATCTCAGGAGAAAGAAGGAAGATACTCCAATAAAAGCTCCTTGTAAATTCTGTGACAACAGATGCATCTCCTGTCTTGTAACCAGCCAGTAGTATTGGCAGACAGCAAAGTCCATAGATATGTGATGTTTTTGTGAGATGAACCTGATATGACAAGGACCCCAGAACATATGGATGTTTAGATTCCAAGGAAAACTGTCAAATAGATTCTGTGACTGCCTACGTGAAATAGAGAATTGTGTCACTTCTTTGGTAAATGACACACAGCATATGCATGCAGACACACACACACACATACACAATACACACACAGACATGGACACACATGGACACACAGTGATTCATCCTGTAATACTTACTATATAGGCTAACACATGATCTTATCTATCCTAATGTAGACCAAAGAACATGGGAGTCTTGAATTCCTCTCAGCTCTTCTTTGTGATGAACCAGGTACTCAAACCTAGGGTCTAAGAATAACAGAAACAAGAAAACAACTGGGACTATGGAAAATCAGAGCATTGAGAATGAGGTGCCAAAGGAATCTGAAGGGCAATTGTCACATAGTCCAAGAATTTAAGTGTAGTAATAGAGACACCACACACTTTCACCAGAGCCAGATCCCCATGTCATGCTGAACCTCTGTGTCTGGCTTGCTGCTTAAATGTGGGGTGTGGGAAGATGCAGGGATTTGGTTCCATTCTTGTTAAACCAAGTGCCAATAAAAGACAGACAACAGCAGCTTAACTCAGAAAAACCCTTCAATCATTTTAAGCATAGTGTTTGCTCATTTTCTAATAATCCCCTGATATCCCAAGTGGTTTGTTTCTCATCTTTAATTACTCTATAAACATTATGATGGTCATAGCTATTTACTTTCCAGTAATAATTTTAAGACACTAATGGAATTTATTGTGCCTTCCATTTGAAAATCCAGACAATGGAACTGTCTGCTTTTGTAAGCTAATTGTGGTAATTTTATTTGATTATATTAGAAATTGAAGTACAAAAGGAAAGGGAAATTGTATGAGGCTTTAAAAAATATTGCTTGCACTCACTGTCAGCCTTATAGTCAAGCCACAGTTAAATGTTATTTTCGTTTTCTTGAAGTAAAAATGACACACACATATTTTTAATTATCGTTTTAAGATAATGAACTGAAATCACACTACATTTTTACGTTTATAAAATTAGTACAAACTGATAAAAATTCAAAATATTACAGAAAGAAATAAAGTGAGTTTGCAAGTGTTGAGGGTCAGAGATATGTTAAAGGTGCTAAAAAGAAACAGTAGCTCTCGTGAAATGCTCTGAAATATGTCACGTGCTAGATTCATTTTAAGAATGACTGCACACTACCAACTTCTTTCTACTGACTTATTTTTCTTTAAAGATTCATAGTGCTTGCTAACATTTCAAGACTCTGTAAAATATTTTATAAACTACCTAAAGCTCTCTAGTTTTCCCAAAGCTAATTTGACTACAATCATCTAAGTGTGCATGTTTGTAAAATGTTACTGCTCTTTACTGCTCGTTTGTCTTACCTAGGGCACTATTTAAATGTTTTATATAAACATAATGTTTTGAATAGATTTTAACCAATGTGACCACCATTACATCTACTGCCATTTTGACAAGAAGATGGATAGGCACAAATACTCTCTTAAATTGCTAATTCAGGAACAACTGTCTGAGACTAAATTGGATTCAGATTTCACAGAGTCTTTGACTTGGCTTCTTAAACAAGACATTGTCCTAAAAGCTAAAGTTAAACATTTTTCTGCATATGATCCAGCTGTTGAGAGGTACATTATTTCATATCAGTTATGGAAAGAATCATTAGTCTGGCCTTACATTTCTCTTCATTCATTTCTATAGTGAAGGAGACGCTATCATTTTATCTTGGATTCTTTATCTCGGCTAACAGCTGCTTCTGTAATTGGCCCTAGAGTCAATGGCCACTCTAGATCCTTATCAAAACATCTGATTTCCAATTTTCCCACTTCTGCGATCCAACTTTCAGTCTAATTCAGTTTAAGAGCCCACCTGCAGAATACAAAATGAATTTCTTCTTAGATTTCTGAATGATGATGATTGGCTAGACCCAAAGAGAGGGATCTTTTCCAGTTAGTCATTCTGAATTACATTTTAATGACAGCTACACTTTTAATGTGCATTRAGAGATGTCATTGAAAACAATTATTCAAAGATTGCTTTTGCATTTGTTCTAGAATTAGCTGATTAATACCTATTTTATGCAATGAAATCTATAGTCATTGATTTACACAGAGACTAGGAAATATTGGGAAAGGAGATCTTTGATTGAGATTGAGGTCTAGACCTAAGTGAAATTAAACAGAAGAATAATCTTAAGGTTCAAGGCATGCAACTGAAAACAGATGATAGGAAATTGCTGGTGGATCCTTGAGTCATCAGGAATTCAGAAAGCCCGCGGGGACCTTTGTGTTTCAGGGGCTCGGTGGAATCTGTGTCTAGGAAGACACACAGGAAGTGGGATATTAATCAGGACGCCACTTGCATATTCAATGCAGTTCATGGCAGAGCACAGCATAGGACAGAGAAATGACTTGGTTCGGTTCGACATAGAGAAACCACTAAACAAGATTTCTGAACGGCAAGCAGAATGTCTCCAAATACTTGAGGGAGAAAGACATGTTTATGAGGATTAAAATTCTAATAGGAAGCAAAAGGGAGCTTAGAAGTACTAAGACTCATTAAAATTTACTGCATGCAATGCTTGGGTTGGTAAGCACTGAGAGCCCAATATATAAGAATGTGTATAAAAACAAAAAGGACAGAATACCCAAGATACAGTCCACAGAACCCAAAAAGGTCAACAAGCTGAAGAGCCCAAGTTGAGGACAGGATTCCTCAGTCCCACTTGGGAGGGAGAAGAAAGCAATCATAAGTGAAGAGGGAAGGGGGATCTGGGAGGGAAAGTGGGTAGGGTCAGGGGAGTGAGTGGGGGAGAGGGGAACCTGATCTTCATTGGGTGTGGGAAAAGGACTGAAGCCCCAAGGGCCAGCAGAAAGAATGGAAACAGGCAACCTCTGGAGGTAGGAGGTTTGGGGACACTCTATAATGCATCAGAAACCTGAAAGGTGAGAGACTCTCAGGATTCAAAGGGAGGGACCTTAAGATGAAATGCCTAAGAGTAGAGAGAGGGAAATTATGGAGCCCATATCCAGCAGGAAGACAGGGCATCAAACGAGGGAGAGGGGGCCATGCCACAGTCACAAATCTGACCCATAATTGTTCCTTTCTGAAAGAATTACAGGGATAGAAATCCAGAGGACCCTGAGGAAAAGAAGGTCCAGCAAGAGGCCCAAAGTGGGATCCAGCTCAAAAGGAGGTCCTAAGTCCTGACACTATTCACTATTACTGAGGCTATGGAGTGCTCACAAAAAGGGACCTAGCATGACAGCACTTCGGAAGACCCAACAAGAAGCTGAAAGAGGTAGATGCAGATATTTGCACCCAACCAACTGAGAGAAGCAGCTGTGCTGGCTGGTTCTGTGTGTCAACTTAACACAGGCTGGAGTTATCACAGAGAAAGGAGCATCAGTTGGGGAAATGCCTCCATGAGATCCAGCTGTGAGGCATTTTCTCAATTAGTGATCAAGGGAGGAGGGCCCCTTGTGGGTGGTGCCATCCTTGGGCTGGAAGTCTTGGGTTCTATAAGAGAGCAAGCAGGCTGAGCAAGCCAGGGGAAGCAAGCCAGTAAAAGACATCCCTCCATGGCCTCTGCATCAGCTCCTGCTTCCTGACCTGCTTGAGTTCCTGTCCTGACTTCTTTTGGTGATCAACAGCAATATGGAAGGTGTAAGCTGAATAAAATCTTTCCTCCCCAACTTGCTTCTTGTTCATGATGTTTGTGCAGGAATAGAAACTCTGGCTAAGACAGCCTCTTACCCTTGCTGTTGAATTAGGAAAGGCTGAATGAAACTGAGGAGAAGGGCAATCCTGTAGGAGGACCAGGAGTCTCAATTAATCTGGACTCCAAGGCCTCTCAAACACTGGACCACCAAACAGGCAGCATATACCAGCTGATATGAGGCCCCCAACAGACATACAGTAGAGGACTGCAGGGTCTGTGTTCATTTAGAGATGATGCACCTAACCCTCAAGAGACTGGAGGCCCCAGGGTGTTTAGAGGTTAGGCGAGGTCAGTGGTGAGAACGTCCATGTGGAGACAGGGGGACGGGGAGGAGGCATGGGATATGGAACAGTAGGAGGGTGCACAGGGGCTAGGAGGGATGAAATATGGAGGGGTAATGAGGAAAAGGGATAGCATTTGAAATGTAAATAAAGTAAATATCTAATAAAATAAAAATGGTTTAAAATATGGAGTGTACTTTAGGGGACATATGGTGAAGGGGGAACTGGGAAAAGGGGAAAGCATTCAGAATGTAAACAAAGAATATAGAAAATAAAAAAAGAAAGAAATAAAAAAGAAACTTAATAAAAAAGAAAAAAACAAATAAATAAATTTAAATAAAAGAAATAAACTAAAACAATCTGTAGCAACCCAATTAGAGAGATGTTAGTGTGGGTATTGCTTAACCATGCAATGTTATATT
This sequence comes from Apodemus speciosus, assembly GCA_002335545.1. NCBI lineage: Eukaryota > Metazoa > Chordata > Mammalia > Rodentia > Muridae > Apodemus > Apodemus speciosus. Next base: position 54,847 of record BDUI01002346.1, on the reverse strand, counting down.
AAAACAGTTTTGTAGTAGAAACTGCCTGTACTTCTTTCTAACTTTGTATGTTGCATTTTAGTCTCAGGTTGGTCAACTTTACATTTTGCTTTACATTATGTGTTTCCAAATCTATAATACACAGTGTTTTGTGTGTACCATTACCAAAATCCAGAGAAATGTTACAACCTAAACATTTGCCATGCTATCAATTCATAATCACTGTTGCCTCAACCCTGCCCAGCCAACTATTATTCCATTCCATGTTGTTTTCTTTAGCATTTCATATAAGCAGGCTCAAACAGTCAGATGTTTTGAGATTTGATTCTTCAGTTTAATGTAATGGCTTGCAGATTCACTGAAGTAATTGTATATTTATTGCTGATCACCATTCCCTTGAATGGATAGGCCACAGTTTGTGTATGTATTCATTTATGAAAGGGCATCTGATAATGGAGCTGATACAGCTAGCAATCTACCTTGTTGATAAACAACTACTGGGCATGCACAAGGCCAAAGGCTGTAAGAATACACAAACACACACCACTCACACACCACTCACACTCACAGGCACATTAACATTAACATGCATACAAAAATGCACACAGACATAGCTATATGCACATATACATGCATATATACCCATAGCAGCTAAGTAAAAATACTCGGTCAATGTGCTCATGCGTTTTGATTTTCTAAATTAATGCCTAGGAAATAGATTGATGCATTATGATAGGTGGTTTTTATTAATTTTTAAAGAAAATTGCTAAAATTGGTTTTCATGAAGTATTTATTATACATGAAGTATTTATTATATTTTATTCCTCAAAAAATTGGACACAGTATTACCTGAGGATCCAGCTATACCACTCCTGGGCATATACCCAGCAGATACTACAACATGTTACAAGGACACATGCTCCACTATGTTCATAGAAGCCTTACTTATAATAGTCAGAAGCTGGAAAGAACCCAGATGTCCTTCAACAGAGGAATGGATACAGAAAATGTGGTACATTTACACAATGGGGTACTAATCAGTTATTAAAAACAATTCATGAAATTCTTAGGCAAATGGATGGAACCAGAAAATATCCTGAGTGAGGTAACCCAATCACAAAAGAACACACATGATATACATTCACTTATAAGTGGTTATTAGCCTGAAAGATCAGAATACCCAATATACAATTCAAAGACCAAATCAAGCTCAAGAAGAAGGAAGATCAAAGTGTGGATGCTTCAGTCCTTAGAAGGGAGACCAAAATACTCACATAAGGAAATAGGGAGACAAAGTGCAGAGCAGAGACTGAAGGAAAGGCCATCCAGAGACTGCCGCACTTGGGGATCCATCCCATATACAGCCACCAAACCCAGACCCATTGTAGATGCCAATAAGTGCTTGCTGACAGGAGCCTGATATAGCTGTCTCCTGAGAGGCTCTGCCAGAGCCTGACAAATAGAGAGAGGTGGATGCTCAGAGCCAACCATTGGCCTGAGCATGAGGTTGCCAATGGAGGAGATAGAGAAAGGACTGAAGGAGCTGAAGGGATTTGCAACTCTATAGGAAGAACAACAATATCAACCAACAACACCCCCTACCCCAGAGCTCCCAGGGACTAAACCACCAACCAAAGGGTACACATGGCAAGACCCATGGCTCCAGCATTATATGTAGCACAGGATGGCCTTGTCAGGCATCAGTGGGAGGAGAGGACTTTAGTCCTGTGAAAGCTTGATGCTCCAGTGTAGGGGAATGTGAGGGCAGGAAGCCAGAAATGGGTGTGTGGGTGGGGGAGCACCCTCACAGAAGTAGGTGGAAGGGGGATGGGATAGGGGATTTTTGGGGGGTGGGCAAAACTGGAAAAGGGGATAACAATTGAAATGTAAATAAATAAAATATTCGATAAAAAATTATAATAAAAAAGAACAATCATGATTTTGAAAACCTCTATGTTCTGTCAACAACGTGTAATTACATTTGCTTTTTTACCACTGTTGAAGGATTTATGCTATATTCCATTCTAACTCCTTTTGTTTTATGGTCTTTCCTCAATGATTAAGACACTAGGTTAGTCAATACTCTAAGTTTCCTCAGACTAGATATTCATTTAACCATTTTTATGTACACATTTAACTTATACTATAGAATTAGACGCATACATTTAATAAACACCTCTAAATACTATGTAGTGGTCACTTTTCTAGCTACTGATGAATATTGGTGATACAAATAACAGCAAAATCATTCCTTCCATGGAAGTATACTTAATTATACATACATACACATATATATGCATGTTCATGTACATGTGTGTATATATGTGTGTTTGTGTGTGTGTGTGTGACTAACATAGGTTCAAAGACAAGAGAACAATTTAATTTTGTCCATTAGTCCATTCAATTAATCTATGGTGACAAATACTCTTTAGATGTCAATTGTAAATCAGATATTTGTTTTGTAAGTATTTCCCCTGTATTTTCTAAAACAGGATCAGCCTAAAAGTCAAAGCTTTATATAACACAGTGCAGTACTTCGGTTCATGAAATACATTTTTATGAATTATTTTATTTTATTTTCTATATTCTTTGTGTACATTCCAAAAGATTTTCCCTTTCCAGGTTTCCCCCTCCCCCTAAGTCCCATAAGCCCTCTTTTCTCTACCTGAACCCCAATCAACCCCCTCCCATCCTCTGTTCTGGCAATCCCCTACAATGCTGCATCAAGCCTTTCCTGGACCTGGGCCCTCTCCTTCCTTCTTCTCGGGAATGATTTGACATGTGGGTTGTGTTTTGGATATTCTAAGCATCTGGGCTAATATCCACTTATCAGTGACTGCATTCCATGTGTGTTCTTTTGTGAATGAGTTACCTCAGTTAGGATGATATTTTCCAGTTCCAACCATTTGCCTAAGAATTCCATGAATTCATTGTTTTTAATTGCTGAGTAGTATTCCATTGTGTAAATATACCACATTTTCTGTATCCATTCTTCCATTGAGGGACATCTGAGTTCTTTCCAGCTTCTGGCTATTATAAATAGGCTGCTATGAACATAGTGGAGCATGTGTTCTTATTGCACCAGGGAATCCTCTGGGTACATGCCCAGGAGAGGTATAGCAGGGTCCACCGTAAGTGTTGTGCCCAGTTTTCTGAGGAACTGCCAGACTAATTTCCAGCGTGGTTATACCAGTTTGCAATCCCACCAGCAGTGGAGGAGTGTTCCTTTTTCTCCACATCCTTGCCAATACCTGCTCTCTCCTGAGTTTTTAATCTTTGCCATTCTGACTGGTGTGAGGTGAAATCTCAGGGTTGTTTTGATTTGCATTTCCCTAATGACTTTACATTTCTAATGCTTTCCCCCTTCCTGGTCTCCCCCTCTATGAGTCCCCCACCCCATCCACCCTCTCCTTCACCTCTAAGAGGGTGCTCCCCTACTCACCTACTCACTCTCACCTCACTCCACTAGCATCCCCCTTTTCTGTGGGCATCAAGCCTCCACAGGACCAAACACATCACCTTCCACTGAGGCCAAACAATGCAGTCCTTTGCTCCATATTTAGCAGGGGCTGTGGACCAGCCTATGTATGCTCTTTGGTTGGCTTAGTTTCTGGGAGTTTTGAGGGGACCAGTTACTTGATACTGTTGTTCTTCCTATGGGGTTGCAATCCCTTTCAACTCTTTCAGTCCTTCCCCTGACTCTTCCATAGGGGTCTCCCAGCTCAGTACAATTATTAACTTAAGTATCTGCATCTGTCTCAGTCAGGTGCAGGCAGCCTCTCAGAGGACAGCCGGGCCAGGCTCCTGTCTGTAAGCACAACATGGCATCAGCAATGGTGTTTGGTTTGGTGCCTGCACATGGGATGGATTCTATGTTGGGGCAGTCTCTGGATAGATAACCTTTTCTTCAGTCCATCCTCCATTTTTGTCCCTGTACTTCCTTTAGATAGGAATGATTCTGGGAAAAAAATTGAAATGGGTGGGTGGCCCCATCCTTCAACGGGAAGCCATGTTTATCTACTGGAGGTAATCCCTTCAGTTTCCATCTCCCCACTTGTTGGGTATTTCAGCTAAGGTGATCCCATATTTTTCAACCAAATTTTGTTAGGCATTTTCAGTGTTTCATGTCATTCATTATTATATATTAACTATTTTACTAAAAAATCATGGTATTTTAATATATATACATTTACATCCGCATGGTCTTCCTTTTAATTGAAAGATAATTACTAAAAGCAGCTCACTCAGTGGTGACTCTTCCTGAAAACCTGAATATATTTTCTATCTCTTTCAACCAATCCACTTTTAATTTTAACCTTGTCATTATAAAACAATTCCTCCACTTGATTATGTAAGTGTTTGTGTATATTGGTAGATATTTATACAAATTGGTGTAAAATGTGTCTTATACTAAATATGATTTTAAATTGTTAGTAAACATAATGTATAATAAAACAGTGTACTTAGTTGTTCACAATTTGATGCATGCCTTTTATTCAAGAGGAAGCACAGTGTTTATATGCTTCAATAAGAAAAAAWKGGSCMWKAATTTAYAAGTTGATCATGATAATTGCAATGTGAATGGAATAGCAACAAGTACAAGATTCTAAAGATTGAAGACAGAAGCAGATAAATAAAAGTTGAATGCTGTAGGTGAGGATGGATCCTTGCTCCCTCTAATCTGAAACACAGGCATATTCCTGGGTTGTGTTTTCTGAAGGAGACTTCTCACTGGGTCACAGGTAGAGTGAGCCAATAATCGAGGTTTACATCAGCGTGTGRGAAAGCAGAAAATTACAGAGCCTTCAGATTGGAGGRAGAATTGAGCRTAGGAGCAACAAAGAGCTGACCCTGAAATATAAACAGAGGATTTAGTTTAGTGGTTAATCATGTTTGAATGCTGACACTTTCCTTATTAAACTTAAGGGTATTTTGAATCATAGAATATAAGACAAATCTTGGCAGTAGATTTCTAAAGAGAGTAGCATTTGACTGAACAACATTTGATCTGTTGTTGAAATTGAAATTAGCATGATTCATAAACTGTTACATGTAAAGAATCCAGCTTCCACTTGGGGATAAGACAAGTCTTAGGGGAATAGGAACACAGTTTGGTCTTCAGATATGAAGACCGCATCCTCCCAGATGAACACTATGACTCTGCTTCCCTAAAGCCATTCCATCAACCTCCCTCTAGGGTCTGTTTAATACTTGGTCCTGTTATCAAAATGACCTCTAACTAGACTAAGATGATTAATTGTATTCCATTTCACTTGACTGTTCTTGTTTTGGGGGGACCCAGATATGTGTTAATTGAAACAAATTTCCTATTGAAAGTATTGAAGCAAGGATAGATATGTCATAAGTGGATCCATTTGGAAAAAAAAAGTTGCAGTTGTTTACTTGCTTCATGAAATTCCCTGAGTAAGCCTTTCTAAATTGCTGCTGGCAATGTATTCCTGATCATTAGAGAAAGGACAAAACAATGACACAGAGGGTTTCAAAACCTGCGGAAGTCTCCTTGTCTCAGTTGTTATAGGAGTGTGGAGTAATCCTGGCTAATCTCAGTTTAGGCTCAACTGTCTGTATCTGGGAAAGTGTCCTCTCATAAAAGTTACAACTGTAACCATTAGTGAGGATCAAAAGGAATAATCAGGGAAATTGAGATCATATTTGTCCACATTCCTTAGACACAATGATATTGAAAAACAAAATCAAACAGAACAATCCTTCCCTCTCTGGTGGCTTTCAGGCACAATGGCGAGAGTATTAAAAATCACATATCAAAGATTCAATGTGTAGGAATGACTGCAGAAATTTCAATGAGAATAAATTCTTCAAATAAAAAAGGAGATAGTTGGGAACAGATATATTAAATATAATGCTGCCCTAATAGAGTAAACGTTACTTAATTCGACATATCTGGTTAAAACTCATAACTTATAGCAGTGTGCCTTGTCAAACACGAAAATGAATATTGAATTATTTTTCTTAAACTATTTTTTGTGTTGTTAGATATTGAGCCCAGGGCTAAGTGTTCTAAAAAATCTTCCTACAATACTAAATCTGAAAGAGAGAAATGGTTAGTGCTTCCAGTTGGTGGAAGGGTGGTTGCCTAAATTACTCTAAATACAAATGCTTTGGGGTTGACTCACAATCTAGGGAAGAACAATGGAGGACTTACTTGTAAATGCTGGGAACACTGCAGCTTCTGTGTGCTGGATGACAAGGTTGCTGCTGTGGGGGAGGGGGGCTTTGAGAGCTCCCTTAGGGGAAAGCTTTCCGTGTGTAGATGTCAGTTCAATTACTTCATTTCATCCTTGTAAATGGAGACTGGCTGCCCAGCAATTCCTGTACTGTGTTATGTATATTAAACAGGATTTTGGCTGCCAGTGACCTCTTACACTTTCTACAATCCTTGAAGTCACCGAACAAGTTTGTTCCATGCCGTGACTTTACAATTCCTTATTACTCCATCTTATTCCTCACTCTGCCTCTTGCAGTGTGATATCCAAACCAGCAGCAGCATCACTTTCTTCACTTAAGGACTTTTCTAAGTTCTTAAAAAATGTGGTCCATGTGCACAATGGAGTATTATTTGGGTTTTAGAAGTCTGTATTTAATAAGCCTTTATACATTAATATTTGAGAAACTGAGGTTTGTTTTTAACTTTCAAGTGTATTATGTTTTGGCCAAAGACTGTAGAATGCTAGACCTTTGGCTTGTATATATTCCCCAGAAGATATTATTTCTTCAAATCAACCTAACTCAAGTGCAATGCTACTTGTGGCTGAATAAATGAAAACTCAACCATACTTTGTTTCAAATACTATGCTGAGAAGTTTTCACTATGAAAATAAGACACCATCAAAATATATCATTCTTCCTAAAACACAATTTTGTATTCTGTTTCTCTGATCCAATCCCCCATTCTGATCCCCAGCGCTTTAACAGAACTTCAGCTACAGCGTTTCTTCACTGCTGCCTACATCCGTGACTCCCACAGAGCCTTCAGTTCCCCCCTACTGTTCAATGTATCCCAGCACTCAACTCCAGCCCGTGCCCCATGCTACACCACAGCTCATGCATGCCAGACAACCAGAAAGGCTGCCTGCAGCAGACCTGCACTTCTCTCTCCATGGGTCCTCAGCTATTATTCCCTAATGTTTTCCTCAGCACTGCAACAGAGCACCAGTTGTGGCCTTCTTCCATACTGCTCACTTCTCCTGTGGATCGCACAACCCTTCCACTTCTAACCTCCCCTTTCCCACCTGTTGGTTTTTCTGGGACCCTCAACTCCAGCAGGCACCCTAAGGGCCACTCCTAGAGCAACGAGTAGGCTGAAGGCAGATTCACACTTCTCTTACTGATCCTGAGATCTAAGAACCCTAGTTTCTTCCACAGTGCAGTAACAGGAAACCTGTTGTGGTTTCTGTTTCCTCTCTGAACCCATCCCCAGTGTATCTCAGCTTTCCTTTTCACAACTCATCCAGGTATCCCAGCATTCAACAACAGCAGGTGTTCCCTGGTAGCACACCAGCTGAACAGACCAGGCAAATAGGCAACACACAACCATCACACTCTTTGAAAATCCAGAAAGGAATCAGAAACCAATTAAAAAGAAAAAAGAAAAAACATTTGTCCAATAAAGACAATTTCAAAAAATCAGCACCCAGATCTATAATGATCCCAAAGCCAGATGCCTAGGCCAATCTGTCTCCTCTAGAGCCCAGCTATCCTACCATAGCAGGCCCTGAATAGCCTAACATGGCTGAAGCGCAAGAAAGAGGCCTTAAAACATCCTCTATGAATGTGATCGAGGTCCTTTAAAGAGGAAACAAATAAATACTTTAAAGATATCCAGGAAAACACAAACACTTAAAGGAAATGAATAATACTGTTCAGTACCTAAAGTTGGAACTAGAGTCAATAAAGAATAGCCAAAATGAGAGAATACTTGAAATGAAAATTTCAGAATTAGAACAGAAACTATAGCAAGCATTACAAACACAATACAAGAGATAGAAGAAAGAATCTCAAGTGTTGAATGTATGATAAAAAAATGGATGGATTAGACAAATAAAATGTTAAATCTAAAAATCTGCTGATGAAAAGCACCCAGGAAATCTGAGATAATATGAAAAGACCAAATTTAAAAATTATAGGTATAAAGCAGGCAAAAGAAACCCACCTCAAAAGTCCAGAAAATGTTTTCAACAAAGTCATAGAAGAAAAAATGTCTAACCTAAAGAAGGAGATGCCTATAAAGGTACAAGAAACATATTGAACACCATTGAACCAGAAAAGAAACTCACCTTACCACATAATAACCAAAACACTAAGTATACAGAACAAAGAAAAAATATTAAAAGCTTCAAGAGAAAAGAACAGAGTACCAGATAAAACCAGAGTTATTAGAAGTACACCTAACTTCTCAGTGGAGATTCTAAAAGCCAGAATGGCCAATAGAGATATATTACAGACTCTAAGTGAACACAGATGCTGGCCTACACTACTACAATCAGAAAGGCTTTTAATTACCATAGATGAAATATAAGCTATTCCATGATAAATAGAAATTCAGCCTTAAAGAAGGTACTGGGGAAAACCACAACAAATCAACCAACCAACCAACAAACAAAAAACCCTCCAACCTGAGAAAGTTAAGTGTACACTTGAAAGTACAGGAAATAAATAATCTCTCACCAGCATACGAAGGGAAGCACAAATCACCACTACCAGCCACAGCAGTAACAACACCACCAAAATAACAGGATTCAACAATTATGGGTCATTGATATCTCACAATATCAATGATCTCAGTTCTTAAATAAAATTCATGGACTAATAGAACAGATGTGAAGTTAGGATTCATTCTTTTGTGTTGCTCAAGAAATATACACCGACATCAAGGATAAACGTTAAGTAGGGTAAAGGCTTCAAAAATATATTCAGGTAAATGGACCTAAGAAACAAACTGGTGAGGACATTCTAATATCAAACAAATAGACTTCAAACTGAGACTAATCAAAAGAGATAGGAAAGGACACTATACATACATGAAAGGAAAATTTCACCAAGGTAACATTTCAGTTCTTAACATCTATTCCCCAAGCACAATAGCAACCAAGTTTGTAAAAAGAAACATCACTACAGCTTAAATCACATATTGATCTTCATATACTGATAGTGGGAGATTTCAATGTCTCACACTCACCAATGGGCAAGTCGGCCAGAAAGAAAAAAAAAAAAAAACACTAAACAGGGAAATGTTGTACATAACAGATATTACAAACCAAATGGGGCTAAAAATTTTGCTTAATATTTCACTGAAACACAAAAGCATATACCTTCTCCTCTGAACCTCATGGAACTATCTGCAAAGTTGACCATATACATAGTCACAAAGCAAATCTCAACAATATAACAAAATTTACATAATTCTCTCTATCCAATCAGACCACCAGGGATTAAAGCTTGATATTAACAACAAACAAGGTTGTTTTGACTTGCATTTCCCTGATTACTAAGGATGTTGAACATTTCTTTAGGTGCTGCTCAGCCATTCAATATTCCTCGGGTGAAAATTTTTTGTTTAGCTCTGTACCCCATTTTTAAGGGGGATATTTGGTTCTCTGGATTCTACCTTCTTGAGTTCTTTGTATATTGGGGATATAAGCCCTCTGTCAGATGTGGTGTTGGTAAAGATCTTTTCCTAATTTGTTGGTTGCTGTTTTGACCTTTTGACAATGTCCTTTGCCTTACAGAAACTTTGTAGTTTTATGAGGTCCCATTTGTCAATTATTGATCTTAGAGCATAAGCTATTGGTGTTCTGTTGAGGAAACTCACACCAGTCAGAATGGCTAAGATCAAAAACTCAGGAGAAAACAGGTGCTGGCAAGGATGTGGAGAAAAAGGAACACTCCTCCACTGCTGGTGGTGTTGCAAGTTGGTACTACTCCTCTGGAAATCAGTCTGGCAGTTTCTCAGAAAACTGGCAATGATACTTCCGGAGGACCCTGCTATACCACTCCTGGGCATCTACCCAGAGGATTCCTCAGCATGTAATAAGGATACATGCTCCACTATGTTCATAGCAGCACTATTTATAATAACCAGAAGCTGGAAAGAACCCAGTTGTCCCTGAACGGAAGAATGGATACAGAAAATGTAGTATATATACACAATGGAGTAGTATTCAGCCATTAGAAACAAYGAATTCATGAAATTCTTAGACAAATGGATGGAACTGGATATCATCCTAAGTGAGGTAACCCAGTCTCAAAAGAACACTCATGGTATACTCTTACTGATAAACGGATATTAGTCTAGAAGCCTCAATACCCAAGACACAATTCACATATCAAATGATGCCCAAGAAGGAGTGGCTCCTGGCCCTGGAAAGTGCAGCAGTGTAGGAGAATACCAAGACAGGGAAGTAGGAAGGAGTGGATTGGGAAGCAGGGGGAGGGAAGAGCACTTATAAGACTTTCGGGGAGGGAGGATCCAGGAAAGGGAAAAATCACTTGAAATGTAAATAAAGAATATATTGAATAAAAAAATGCAAAAAAAAAAAAACCCAACAAACACAAACAATAGAAAGCTTCAGACCTAATGGAAACTGAAAACTCGTGTCTGAATGAAAAATGAGTCAGGACAGAAATAAAAAAATGAAGTAAAAATCTTTCTAGAAATAATGACAAAGAGTACATAACACACCCAAGCTTATAGGACACAACGAAAGCAGTCCTAATAGAAAGTTTCTTAGCTCTAAGTGCCTATGTAAATAAATTAGTGAGATCTAATACTAGAAACTTAACAGCACACTTCAAAACTATAGAAGAAAAAGAAGGAAGCACACCAAAGAGAAGCAGACTATAAGAAATAATCAAAGTGAGGGCTGAAATCAATAAAATAGAAACAAAAAGAATAATACGAAGTATCAATGAAACAAAGGGTTGGTTCTTTGAGAAATCAACAAGATACAAAAGAGAAAACCATGTAGAAAATACAAATTAGCAGAACCAGAACCAGAAACAACAATAATTATCAAGGAAATCCAGAGAATCTTTAAGTCATACTTTAAACCTTGTACTTCACAAAATTGGAAAATCTAAAAAAAAAAAAAAAAAGTTCCATAGATGCTGCTTTCAAAGCCAAATCGAGATTGTATAAACGATGTAAACAGACATAAATAAATCCCCAGTGAAATAGAAGTAGTCATTAAAAGTCTCCCAAGTAAAAGAAGCCCAGGGCCAGAGGGTTTTAATTGGGAATTCTACAAGACTCACAAAAAGGCAACACCTATACTCCTCAAATTATTTCATAAAATAGAAAGAGAAGGGATATTGCTAAATTCATTTTAGAAGGCTACAGTTATCCTGATAGCTGCACCACATAAAGACTCAACAAAGAGAATTACAACCCAATTTCCCCTATGAACATAGATTTAATAATACACAATAAAACTACTTGCAAACAGAATTCAAGAACACATTAGAAATATCATCTACAATGATCAAGTAATCTTCTTCTCAGATATTCAAGGATGGTTGTTGCTAAGCATTAAAAAATCAGCACATGCAATCCACCATATCACCAAACTGAAAGAAAAAAAAAAAAAACAAGATCAATCTCATTAGATGCAAAAAAGACCTTTGACAAAACCAAAACCCTTTTTTTTCTTTTTTTTTTATTGGATATATTCTTT
>BDUI01002346.1:29361-40613 GCA_002335545.1 Apodemus speciosus | reverse complement strand
AGTATACTATCATATCATCTGCGAATAGTGATAGCTTGACTTCTTCTTTTCCAATTTGTATCCCTTTGACTTCCTTTTGCTGTCGAATTGCTCCAAAACCCTTTTATGATAAAAGATTAGTGATACAAAGGACTTACCTAAACATAATAAAGGCAATTTACAGCAAACCTATTACCAACAAAAAGTTAAATGCAGAGAAACCCAAAGGAATTTCACTTAAATCAGGAAAAAGAAAAGGCTATTCTCTCCATATCCATACAATATAGTTCTTAGTTCTTAGAGCAATAAGACAACTGAAGGAGATCAAAGGAATACAAATCAGAAAGAAAGAAGTCAAAGTATTGTTATTTGTAGATGATAAAATAGTATACATAGATGACCCTAAATTCCCCACCAGGTAACTCCTACAGCTGATAGTTTCAGAAACATGCCTAGATATAATATTAACTTAAACATTTAGTCGCTCCTTTCTATACAAATGGCAATTGGCCTAATAAAGAAATCAGGGAAATATCACAATTCACAATAGCCTCGAACAATATAAGATATCTTGGTTTCTCTGTAACCAAGCAAGCAAAAGACTTGTAAAATGAAAATTTCAAGTCTTTGAAGAAGGAAATTGAAGAAAATCTCAGATGTAAGGTCTCCTATGCTCATAGCTTTTTCCTTCTTTTATTTGGTTATAATTTGGCAAGTGTTTCTTTGTTTATTTGCTTGCTTGCTTGTTTGTGTGTCTTGCCTTTTTGGGTTTGTTTTATTTTCTGTCTTGGTTTTGTAAGGGTTCTTCAAAAAATTAGGTTATTGATTGTTTTCTTTAGAAAGACCTTAAATTTTGGTAGGTATGGAATATGAGGAAGATCTGAAATGTCTAGAGGAAGGGGAAGAATATAATCAAAATATATGCAAATTATTTTTAAATGGCAAAACATATTTATAAATTAGACATCAGTATGTATACCCTATTCATTAGGCTTTTCATCAAATTAAAATATTTACCTCAAACAATCCAAAAACAAAATGAAACAAAAACATTATGTGGTATTGGCATAAAAAAGGCACATTGATCAACAGAATGGAATTGAAGACTGAGACATAAACTCACACAAGTATAGAGACCTGAATTTTAATAAAGAAGAGAAAGGTTAAGAAAAAGAAAGCATCTTCAATAAGTGGATGTCTACATGCAGGAGAATGCAAATAGATTCACACTAACTTGTGATAACCTTGCACAAAATTCACATCCAAGTAGATAAAAAATTCTCCACATAAAACCAGATACACAGAACTTGATAAAAAAAGAAAACTGGGGAATAGCTTTGCATGCATTTTTACAGGAGACAACTTTCCAAACAGAACAGAACATAGAACCAGAGACAAGATACCTCTGCGATCTTGGGTAAAACCAAACACTATTGGAAAAATATGTCAATAGAATTAGTCCTAATGATGCTCTTTTATAAGCATAGGTCAGTTTTTTATGCAGGCATCTTTAAAGAGGCCTTTTCTAGCAGTAATTGGGAACAGATGCAGAGAATCACAGACAGACATTATTCAGAGAAAGAATCTAAATTGCAGGTCTCCATCATCAAATTCCTCCATAAAGAGCTCATGGAATCCTGTGGATGAGAAGGAAGAAAGAGTGTGAGAGTCACAGGTGAGGGAAAACACCAGGATGATGCAAGTAACCCTCAAGAGACTGGAGGCCCCAGGGAGTTTAGTGGTCAGGTGGGGATAGGGACATCCACATGGAGAAAGGGGGAAGGGAGGAGGTACGGGATGTGGAACAGTCAGAGGGTGGACAGGGGTTGGCAGGGTGGGGAATAAAATATGGAATGTATAAAAATAATTAATAAAATTTTATAAAAAATAAAGAACATTTTAGAAAAAAAGTGTGAGAGTCAGAGGTGAGAGAAAACACTAGAACAAGGCCCTTTGAATCATCTAATCAGAACACATATGATCTCATATAAACTGAAGCATCAAACAGAGGGCCTACACATGTTTGCCCCAGGCCCTCTGCATATATATTAGAGCTAATTGCCTAGTATTTTACTGGACTGCTGACTGTGAGAATGAGTGTGTCTCTGACTCTTGTGCCTGCTCTTGGGATTGCCCCATCCTTGTGGTGATTTGTCCAACTTCAATTTGATACTTTTTGCTTCATCTTGGCATATTATATTTTTTCATGTTTGGTTGTTATATCTTAGAAGTCTGTTCTTTTCTAAAGAGAGGCAGAAAAGAAATGGATCCAGAGGGAAGGAGCTGGGGAGATATTGGGAAGAGTAGAAGGAGGGGAAGCTATAATTAGGATATATTGTATGAGAAAAGAGTCTATTTACAATAAGAGAGAAAAATCCCCACAAACTTCTGGGAATTGCCTGCTTCCAAATTGTAATTTTAAGCCAGTTACATGGACCTGATGAAAGCAGTATTCCAAAGGACACAATGCCAAAGAGACCAAATACAACAAATAAACAGCAGTACCAAATAGTTTGTGTTTTTATAAATTGAAATGTATCACCACATTTTAACATAGACACACTTTGTAAGTGTGGGTAGGAGAGAAGATGTATAAATATGCAGATATATCCCTGAGTTGCATCTCTGAGATTCTTCACAAGGAACAACTAATTACCCAGCCTATGAGGTGTGTAGTCAGCAAACAATCGCTTTCATCAGAACTTTAGGGTTCAGCTCAACTGGGAAGATCAACACTGATTAAAGTCAAACCCTTCCCAAAGAAATTAGGATCTTATGATGGAGAAGGTAAAGGTGCATCATTCTGGTCACATGTAAGACATTTGTAAATATTGTATACATTACCAAGCTGACTATGTGTCTTGGGTCAGAATCACAACTTTTCTTTTTTTCTGTCTTTTTTATTGGTTTTGTTTTGTTTTGTTTTTTGAGACAGGGTTTCTTCATGTAGCCATGGCTGTCCTGGAATTTGGAACTCTCTCTGTATGCCAGGCTGGCCTTGAAGTCACAGAAATCCATCGGCCTCTGCCTCCTAAGCACTTGGATTAAAGCCATACAACACCACCCCACCACCACTATCCCAGGCAGAATCACAGTTTTTCATTTGCCTGTGCTCAACTCTACCTTTTCGATGTTGAACCATAGCAAACAATTAGACACAAGAACACCCATATAATTACTGTCTGCTTCTGAAAATGATGATAAAGATGGTGTATGTACATTTTCATATGGACAGACAGATAGATGATAGTGATAGATAGATAGATAGATAGATAGATAGATAGATAGATAGATAGATAGAAAGAAAGAAAGATAATATATAGATAGATGGATAGAAAGATGATGGATACATAGATATATAGATGATAGTTTCTAAGATTCTATAAATGTGTATGTGTTTATAATTTACAGCAAAGTCCATGTGAGGAAACTCTTAATTCTACTACTTACCAAGCAAAGGCTCTAATTTTTTTCAAAAGTTGCACTAAAATTTAATTTACTTATTATATGAAAATTCAGTRATCAAAAAACTCAATCTGTGTGTATGTGTATACATCTGAAGATATATGTATGAAATATATAGACTGAAATATGATTGCATATAAAAATATATAAATGCATACACATATTTCCTTAAAAACTCTTTGCATGTGTGTACATGTTTGAGTGTTGGCATGTGCATATTGTCCTGTGTAAGTAGAGATCAGAGAATAACATCCAATGTTAGTCTTGAATCTCTACCTTGTCTRAGACAGGGTTTTCTATTATTTGCTACAGTGCATTCCAGACTAGTTGGCTTGCAAACTACTGGAGATTTTTCTGCTTCTACTTCCCTTCTATCAAATATCATTAAGATTACAGATGTGCACTGCTTACTACTGCGTCTGGCTTCATGTATGTTCTGGGGATCCATACCTAGGTTCTCATATCTTTGAGGTAAGTGATTACTCACTGAGTTGTATTTGCATCCTTTTATATTCTACCTGTTGGTGAACATTTCAGGAATATATGAAACTTCATTTATGCAAATTGCATTCTAGTATATATTGATTACTACTAAAAGCTGCTGGTTTTCAATGTATAGAACAGTTTATTGATAAAACTCTCATTTCCATATATAAAGATCTCTGTTTTTCAATATAATCATTCTAATTTCAAATATTATACATCTATCAAGCTGAACAAATAAATTCAGTATTAGCTGAAGATGCTTCCCACAAATAACTCTAGAGAGCTGTGTCTATAAAGAAATTCTACCTGTTCACATAGGCTTTTTATCTGCCTGATCACTTCTCATAGGAATCTACTATCTTTAAACCTGTGTGTTTGTGTAGAGAATAGGTCCTTACTGGAAGTTTCAGTCACAAAATTCATTTTTAAAACACGTATAAAATTAGAATTCTAAAAAATTTGAGTCTGATACTCCATTGTTTTCCCTGCTGTCTTTCATGTCAATCTTAACATAACTCGAGTCATTTCAACAAGGGGGAATTTATTGAGAAAATACTTCCATACCTCCATATGATCTGAAATGGAGTAAAGCCATTTCCCCACCCATCTTATTTGCCTGCTTAGTCTTCAAGAGCAAGCCAAACTGTCCTGTGCAGCCTGCTATCCCAGGGAAACCTCCATTCTCTGCCCAGCTCTCTGCCCACCTTCATCAGACCTGGTGAACATGAACCATACTGGTAAACTACCTTACCCCAACTCATATTCACTGCTTGCTGAGTCCTCTAGAGCAAACCAAGCTAGCCTGTGTGCCCTGCTAGCCCAAGAGGACCTTCTCTCTCCCTCCAAATCTCTGGCCACCATTATTGGACCTGCAGCTCCTTAACCATACATGTCTACAAATCCTGATACATATAGCCCAAGGAAAACCATCAGAGGCCTGCCACACCAGGACCATCAAGCTTACCCCCCTGCTCCCTTCCTAATACCTACTACAATAAGAACATCCAGGGACCAGTGCCACACAGATGGATAAAAAGCCCTCCAAAAAACACAAAGAACACAAGCTAGGACAATCTGAAAACTTCAAAGCACAGATACCCTGCTACAGCAAGTCCTGGAAATCCTAACATAACTGCAACAAGAGMAAATGACCTTAAATCCAATCTTATAAAGATGATAGAGTTCTTTAAAAAGGAAATGAATAAGTCTCTTAAAGAAATAGAGGAAAATATGATCAAACATGTAGAGGTCTTTAAAGAGGAAACAAGTAAATCCCTTAAAGATATACAGAAAAATACAATTAAACAGGTGAAGGAATTAAATAAAACTGTGCAAGACCTTAAAGTGGAAATAGAACTAATAAAGAAAACACAAACTGTGGGAATCCTAGAGATGGAACTGTTAGTACCAAGACCAGTGACGTCATATAGGCAACAATTAGCACCTGTTACCAAGGCAACAGCCGCCATATACCCAGAATTCAATGGGCCTACCTTTACCTGTAATTACGTCACCACTACTATATAAACGGGCAGAGTTTCTCTTTCGCTCTCTTTTTCTTTCCCCTCTTTCCTATCTCCTTCCCGCCTTGCTGCACCTTCCCCATCCTAAATAAAGCTCCATGTGGAACTGTTTGGTACGGGTGTGATCTCTCGCCGCGCCCCCGGCATCCCGCGGCGGCCCCCCTGACATCCCGCTGGCATCTCGTATCCYGCGGCCCGCGTGGCGGGCAGACAGGTGACCTGCGTGGGGTGCAGGTAGACGGACTGCGTTCAAAACCCAACAGGAACACCCAGGAAAGGGAAAAGGAACAACAGATGGAAGCATCAGCAACTGAATATAGGAACTTGAAGAGAGGATCTCAGGTGTAGAAAATACAACAGAAGAAATTGTTACATCAGTCAAACAAAATGTTCGAATCAAAGCCTCAGAAATTCACACACACACACACACACACACACACACACACACACACACACACACCTGTGGACACTTGATATTTGATAAAGGAGCCAAACCCTGCAATGAGAAAAAGAAAGCATCTTCATTACAAGGTTCTGATATAATTGGATGTCTACATATAGAAGAATGAAAACAGATCCATATTTATCATCCTGTACAAAACTCAAGTCCAAGTAGATCACGGGCCTCAACATATAACCAGATACAGAAATATCAGAGAATAGAAGGTGGAAATTAGGCTTGAATGCATTAGTACAGGAGACAATTTCCTGAATAGAACACCAATGACTCAGGCTGTAAGATCAACAACTGACAAACGGGACCTCATGAAACTGCTTAAGTTTCTATAAGGAAAAGGATACTGTCAATAGAACAAAGAGCAACCTACAGTTTGGGAAAGGATCTTTCCTCTCTGTATATCTGACAGAGGACTTATATCTAAAATTTATTTAAAAAATCAAGTGGTTAGAGACCACCAACCCAGATAAACCAATTTAAAATGAGGCACAGAGCTAAACAGATAATTTTCAACAAAGGGATCCTGAATGGATGAGAAGCACTTAAGAAATATTCAAAGTCCTTATTCATCAGAGAAATGCAAATCAAAACAACTCTGCTGCTTCATCTTATGCCCATCAGAATGGCTAAGATAAAAAACTCAAGGGATAGCATATGCTGACAAGGACTGGAGCAGGGGGAACACTCCTTCATTGCTGGTAAGAGTGCAGATTTGTACAACCACTCTGTAAATCTCAGAAAATTATTCTTAGAAAACTGGGAATAATTCTTTCTCCAGAACCAGGTATACCACTCCTGGGCATATACCCAAAAGTTGCTTCACCATCCTACAAAGACACTTATTAACTATGTTCATAGCAGCTTTATTCTTAATAGCTAGAAACTGGAAACAACTTAGATGTACCTCAACTGAAGAATGGATAAAGAAAACGTTGTACACCTACACAATTCAATACTATTCAGCTATGAAAAAAACAAAGACACCATGAGCTTTGCAGGCAAATGGATGGATCTGGAGAATATCATCCCAAGTGAGAAAACCCAGCACCAAAAGTACATGTATGGTATGTACTCACTTAAAGTGGTTATTAGCCATAAAGTACTGGATACCCATGCTACACTCCACAGACCCAAAGAAGCTAAACAAGAAGGAAGTCACAATCAAGGATGTTTGAATCTCCCTTAGAAAGGGGAGTAAAATAGTTGTAAGAGATAAATAGTGGGAGGGAACTGGGTGGGAGATGGGATGGGAAAGGGAATGGGAATGTCAGGATCAGGTATGTGGATGCACAAGAAGGATGGGCAGACAGCTATGAGAAAGAATGGAAATCTGCAACTGACAGGGATGGAGAGGTACAGGGCATTTCTAGGACAGGGCAGCGACCTGGGATAAGGGATGTGCCTAAAAAATCAATGGGTGGTATCCTTAGCTGTGACTCACAGCAATCGAGATATGGAACCTTAATTGGCCACCTTCTGTAGCCAGGCATGCTATAACAACAGTAGAGCAATAGCAACACCAACCCACTCATAAAACTTTCAGCCCAAAATTTATACTGTCTAAAAGAAATGTGGAGACTGCTGATGGAGCAGAGACTGAGGGAATGGCCAACCAAGAACCGGGCCAATTTGAGGCCCATCCCATGTGCAAGCACCAATTCCTGACTGACACTATTAGTGCTTTTCTGTTATTGCAGATAGGAGCCTAATATGACTATGATCTGAGAGGTTCTGCCCAGCACTGACTCAGACAGATGCAGATACTCAGTCAAACAGTGAATGGATTTTGGAGACTCTTATGGAAGAATAGGAGGGACTGTAGTCTCTAATGGCAATCCATAGATGATTAGTGTAGAAATGTAATCTAACCTCTGTGTTGTACATGTACTAAATGAATCCCTAACAACAGCTTTAAAAACCAAACAATCGTACATGCAAACAAACACCAACAAAAAGCCCAAACCAAAAGCAGAAAGCAAACCAATCAGGCCACAGAAGACCAACAGAGTCAACCAACATGGACCCTTGGGGGCTCTCAGAGACTGAGCCAGCAACCAAAGAACATGCACAGGCTAGACCCAGGCCTTTCCACAGGTATGTAGACAATGAGTAGCTTGGTCTTCATGTGGGTCCCAAACAACTGAAGTTGGGGGCTATCCCAAAAGCTGTTGCCTGTTCATGAAATACATTCTTCTAGCTGAGTTGCGTTGTCTGTCCTCAGTGGGAGATGATGCACCTACCCTTGCAGAGACTTGTATGCCAGGGTCGTGGGGACAGGAGTACCCAGGAGGTCCCCACTTACTCAAACTAGAAAGGGAAGGAGTTTCAGGGAAGCAATTGTGAGAGGGGGGTGGCTGGGAGGGAGCAGTGAGTGTAAAATGAATAAGTAATAAAAAAATAATAATATTTAAGAAAATCAGTGTAGGGAAGCTTTTAGTATATTTTATTAATTAGTGATTACTGAATGAGGGCCCAGACTACTGTGGGTAGTGCCACACAGGGCTGTTGGTTTTGGGTATCAAAAGAAATAATAGTGAGCAAGCAGTGAGGAGCAAGCTAGTAAGCAGCATTCCTCCATGACCTCTATATCAAGTCTTGTAGGTGTCTGTCCTGCTCAAGTTCCTACTTTCATTGCTTTTGAAAATCAATTGCTGTATAGAAGTGTAAGGGAAATTAAACCTTTTCTCCTCAAGTTGCTTTTGGTTACAGCATTTCATTACAATAGGAACCACAGGACAATGAATGGTCTTTTATGCATTTTTGAATTCTTTCAGCAGCCGAAATGAAGGAGATGTTTACCTGGCATCCTCAGTTTATACTGTGAGCCTGTTTCTACACTAGGAGTGTTCTCATTCACAGTTGCCATGCCCTATTCCTTAGATTATCAGGGAGTAAACATGATATTTTTTCAGTTGCCCTGGACTCATTGAGTTCAGCAAAACTTCTAATCATTATTAATAAGTATATACTACTACTACTACTACTACTACTACTACTACTACTATACTATACTATACTATACTATACTATACTATACTATACTATTACTACTACTACTACTGGTGGTGGTGGTGGTGGTGGTGGTGATTGTGGTGGTGGTAGTGATACACTAAATGCAGTGGGCTTAGAGAAGTGGGAGAAAACAGAAGGATATGATTTGTGACAATTTTAAYACCATCAACTTTCATAGACCCAAATGGGCTGTTATAAGACAAGTGACCATGTGACCCAAGCATGTCAAGTACCAGTTATATGTTCAAAAGTCAGCACAGGAATATCATGTTAAACCATGACATGTCTGTCAAATGCTCACCTTTTTACAAAAGACACTACAACTAGATCAAGCTGCTTCCTCAGATAATTGTCATTATCCTTAAAGACAAAACCAGCAACTAGATTCCCTCAAAAAATACATCCCGAAAGAACAACATTCAAATTCCCCARTTTCCTCCCCCTCAGTTACCATAGTTTTGTTTGACTRACTGTAGAATGTTGCTTAATGTAAGTATGATCACCCTGTCTAACTTTTTAGTATCTAGTGATTATTTTAAAGTAACACATTCTAAATGACATTACAATGCTAGTTTGTGATGTGTATTTTATGTATTGTAAGGGCTATGAGATGCTTGAAGGCAAAGTTCTTATCATATTCACCTTCATAATTGTGGAATTTAGCATGTTAACCGTAAGGTAGTACTGAGTCAGAATATCAGAAGTTTGTGATTACATTATGCCTTCAAATATTCCTACATGAAGTTGCTTTTTCTAATAAAGTAACAGAACAGTAATTTTTCAGAAATTACCCTGAATGTTGAAGTTTTCTCTTCTTCTTCATGGTACATAATCAGAAGTAAAACCAAGAGAGTATCATCTCCAACACCATGCATCTTGTTTCTTCAATATTATATTAAAATAAACTCAGGATATTAATATACAATTATTAAGCCAGCTAGAGAGCACAGAAACTCATATTTTAAATTTAAGTAATATATATTATAGCAGTAAAATTTTAACTATCAAATTTATTTAAAATTCTAATAAATATACTTACTAGGAAATGCTAAAATATGCATATAGCTTCAATTCAATAATTCATGTCTTAGTCCCTGGATAATGTAACATTTGAACTGTGTGTGTTGCCAGTTGACTTGAGTGATCCTTCTGCTTATATAATTAACTGGAATCCCAGGTGTAGCAAGATACTGTATTTTCAGAAACTATGCTGTTCTAAGGCAAAGTTTTAGATTGTTGAGCCATGTAAATAATTCATGTGTTAAATGTATTTAGAAAGCAGTGAGAAAAAGGGTACTTTCAGCTTTTTCTTATTTATTTCTTTTCCTTAACCYAATGGAGAGGGATCATTATATAGTACTTAAATATTCTATAGGAAGCATGAAACAAACTATCCTGATGGAATTATACATTAAGTTTTTTGAGTACAAAAATATTATATAAAGTTTATATATGCACTAAACTGACCATAATTCACATAAATTGCAAGTTATACATGTACTAAACTTTGATCTTGGACTCCAGAAAGYAGTGCTGCTTTTCTTTGTTTATTTTGTGCAATTATTACAAACCCAGATACATCCAAGCCACAGTGTTAGGAATAATACTTAAAAATAAGCCAATGCAGATACTTTCTTTTAATGAACAAAGGGAAAGAGCAGAACATCAGCTTTAAACCACTATTGTAAACCAGAAATGGTGCTCTGTTGTCTGAGACCTACTGTGTTTGCACAGTTTCCTGGAATACTATATGCCAGTCTGGAGAATGAACAAGTCAGATAACTGATTTAATGAGGTTGCTTTATTGGGGAGACATAGAGGCAAGAGCTAAATCACAAAGCTTTTTTTCTTCTTTTCTCCTCTACACCATACTCTACAGTTAAATGAGAGAGATGATACAAATATGAGATACAAAATATCAACTGCCAAATGAAGGAGTCCTGATAAAATAATATGAGAACATTGGAGTTTTATATTTCACACTTCAAACGTTGAAGGGCAGGGAAGGAATTTGGAAGTTGTTTGATTTAGCCTCTGATGRCTCAAATCTCAGGCAGGGGCATTGGTATACTTCACCAGTTTAAAGCTGAGAACATTAGGAACAAACAGATAAACATAGTATATTTGGAGCTATTACACAGTGATCACAATATTAGATATTTCTTTGATACTTTAAAAGTTCATTTAAAAAATTAGCATTCTGCCCCCTTTCCTTTGAAGAGGGCCTCTAAAAGTCACTCCCAAGTCATTAAAATGCATGAAGTATTCACAGTGACTGGCCTCTGACTCYTAAGATGGTGATAACCACAATTACAAGCCCAGGCCACAAC
>BDUI01002345.1:108092-120495 GCA_002335545.1 Apodemus speciosus | reverse complement strand
TATCTCAAAAAATAAAAGAGGAGCAGGGTTCAGTGGGACACACCTTTAATCTCAGCACCTAGACAACTGGCAGGTGGATCTCTGTGAGTTCAAGTCCAGCCTGGTCTACATAGTGAGTTCCAGGATAGCCAGAGCTCCAGAGAGATGCTGTCTCAAAATACAGAGGGCTGAGGTTATAGATCAATACTCAAACACAAAAGTCTCTACAATAATCCTCATTCCCTCCCCCCCCCAAAAAAAACAAAAATAGTTAAATTATAAACAAGTTTTTGCCCTAGAGAACAAAGAAAATACTAAACAAAGAATTTTTTATCTTAACTAAGTTTCTTCCAATATAACACCATATAAGCCCCATTAACAAGTAGTCCTTTATATATTCAAAATCAGCTCAGAAGCTTGAGCTTTTCCATTTCATAACAGTTTTTATGAAAAGTGATTACAGAGATTGAAAATCAGTCACAGGTACAGTGACATGTGTCTCAGTGGTTGGGACACAGAGGCAGGAAGGTTCCCACAAAGGACCCCCACCCAGGTCCTCACAGATTAAATGAGCAGCTGTTTGGTCTTTGTCTCGTCCCAGTTCCTGAGTAATGACAAGGATGCTTGCTTACGTGTGAATGCTTAGGCCTAAGCTAGGCCTGCTCCCCGACCAGCTCTTAATTTACATTAATTCATTTATTCTGTCTGTGTATGCCACGTGGCTGGCTAGTCACCTCTCCTCAGTTTTGTGCCTCTGACTTCCTCTGAGTCTCAGCGGCAAATCTCCCTGAGCCTGACTCTCTCAGAGTTCCTGACTCTCCCAGATTCCCACCTTCTGCCTCAGCTTCTTGTCCACACAGAGCATGCGCACAGACTTCTGTGAWGAACTCTCCACATACTGGCCTAGCAGCACAGACCTGTCATCCCAGCACGTGATGCTGTGGCAAGAGAGCCTGATGTTCCAGGTGACCAGCCTGGGCTACAGAGAAAAAACTTAACAGCAAAAGCTTACAGTTGCTGTGGACCTAGAACATTTAACGGTTTGTGTGATTGACCACCCGCCTCTCTCTGGCGCATCCGAGGCCTCAAAGGCCCGCAGACAGCCGCTCCTCAGCTCAGGGTTCCTTTACACACCATGGCTGTTTTCTAGTACAGAACTAGTATGATTTCATTATTCACAGGTAAGGTGTATGTCTCAAAATTTTAAAAGTAAAGTGCAGGCCGGGAGTGCAGCTCAGTGACAGGCATGTGTGGCTTTCCTGAGATCCCAGGTTGCATCCCAAGGACCACAGGAAATGAAAGAGCACCGTGTCTCTCCAGTCTTACGTGGAGATTTCTGAGGTGTAAACCTCTGGGTCACTAGATCCTCCAGACTGACAGAGGAAATGTCCAGAAGGGCATTGCTCTTGGACCTGTATGCCAGTCCTATTGCAAGTTAAGTTTTTTTGTTTGTTTGTTTTGTTTTTTTTTGCAATATTTTGCTTTCAATAAAATTAGAAGAATATAAAGTTGTCAGCCAGTGGGTCATTAAGAACAATTCTTGATGATTCGTTAACCACATAATTTTTGTCGTGTGAAATTCAGGGTAAGTTCAAAGAATCAAGTGGCATTTCCTAGCTGCACACATTCTAGCCTCCCCACGCACTGCTGTAAATGAGTCCCCAGAACCTGCACCTGTAAAAATGAAAAACGGAGCAGGCCTGACTCTGATCTGCCCACATACAAGAGCATGCGTTCCTTCTCTACTGAGCTGATTGAGGAAAGTTTCTACCGATCCTTAGAAGAGATTCATTTCAACGTTTTTCCTTTTCCTTATTGGATGACTGCTTATCATGACAGCTTATCATGGAGCTGGGGTCTGCTCCATTTCCTCTTTGAGCCTCTGTTTCTAATCCCACTTTCTATGTCTGTAACCCAGGCTGGTCTCAAGCTTGTAACAGCCCTTCTGCCCCAGTGTTCCAAGGGCTAGGATTAACAGTGGTGACGTGGCTTGCTGATGGAGTTATTCACAAAGGTCCAGAGAGACCATAGTTTTGAATTTTTGTTTTAGAGAATAAACAAGTAAAATACTTTSAGGAGTTTTACTTTCAATAAAATTAAAAGAATATAGTTAATTTGTCAGCCAATGGGTCATTAAGAACAATTCTTGATGATTCGTTAACAATGAGGGAAGTCTTGTTTCTGGGGGGATGTAATAATTTAATACAGACTTGAAGGCAGAGTAAACAGGCATGGCCCATGGGACGTGCAGGATCCACACAAGCAACACAAGTGGACATAGGCTGAATGAGGGAGGATTGGAGGAGAGATTGGAGAAAGGGGACTTGTTAAGTCTGCTTTGTGTTGCTTTAACTACCCCCAAATTGGTAATTTATACAGAAAATTAATTTCGTTACGCATTTCTGATGTATCCCTATATTCCCGGTACTTGGGAGGTAAAGGTGGAGAAAATTAAAATTTGAGGTCAGCCTGGGCTTTACCCTGAGTTCCAGACTAGCCTGAGCTGCAGAGTAAGACCTTGAAGCTAGAAAATAAAGCAAATTTGTTTTTCCTTCTAAGAGTTTGTAGCCAGCACTTCATTTCTCTCAGAAGTTCTGTCATAGCATGGCAGATGCATCCTGATGATGAAAGGAAGAGTCGTGACCAAGCCAGAACAGAGCCCGAACAGAGCTCTGCCCCCAGTCTAGCTATCTAACACCTCCTTCTCAGTCCCATCACATACAAGCAAACTCACTGCGTGCGAACCTTTAATAAATACAGAACATACCCAGACCACCGGGACTGGTAGTTTGGGAGGCTGAGGTCACAAATTTAAGACCTGACTAAGTTGGAGTGAGTTCAAAGTCAGCATGGAAAATTTAACAGGAGCTTCTCAAAACTGAAAAATAGGAGCTGTAGGGACGGCTCAGCGCTTACGAGCACGTGCAGCTAAGGTGACCTGAGCCTCCTGCGTCACCCACCTCCCAGGGCAAGGATGCATCGATAAGCTTACCTCTAGGGGGAAAAAAGATAGGTGGTACTCACTACACAGAATCCTTCTAAAGGACCAATAGATAAAGGAAATAATATTCAAACTTCCTCTCCAAGAAATAGAATCAGCTAAGCATGTTGGTCCATGCCTGTTATCTTAGCTCTCAGGAGGCAGAGGTAGGCAGATCTCTGAATTCCAGGCCAGCCAGGGCTACATGGTGAAAACAAAACAAAGGGGAAAATGAAGTCTAAGTAAGTTGCCACTTTTTACATTTGTTGAAAAAAAAAGCATATTTGCACATCGTTGTCAGGGGTGTGGGCAGAGGGCGCTCCTGCAGCCTAGAGGAAGGGTGAACTGCCACAGCCTTAGGGAAAAGCAATCTTGTAAAAGATGAGAACCCAAAGGTTTCCATTTGGGAATAACTTAATAAATTAGCATGAGCCACAGGATGTGACATTAGCATCATTTTAAAGAGTGGTTGGCACCATAGGACATTAGCTTAAAGGAAGTTCTATATTTGATCACAGAGGAGGAAAAGAGGCTGTTTTACCCTAACAGTGACCCAAGAAAAAATAAATGTATGTATGTCGATATGAATATATCTATATAACCATGGAAGCAATTTTGGTTAATTATTGAAGTTATCTTCATGGTCCTAATGGAGAAATGAGAGGAGAAGCTAATTATTAAAGGAAAAGAGATGGCACTGAAAAGCAAAACTGTGCTGTCACCATGTGTGTAGAATGGTGCCGAATCTGTAAAGCCCATCTGAACTTGATCCGTAGACTTGAACAAGAAAGTGCAAATGTCACAGCCGTGTATCTGATGGTGTCCGGTCTAACAGACAAAACCCACACACCCCTCTCACAGCCATGCAATATGCTGGGAAATGGTGTGGGCCAGAAGAAGGGGCTTCTGCAAGTGCGCCTCAGAAACAGGCCAGAGTGAGGACACAGCTCACCTTTTTATGGTCTTTGGTACATGAGTAGACCAACAAGAGGAAAACTGGGTTTTGGATGCCTGGCTTGGAAAGTAAAATGGTTTTCTAAACAATTTGTAGACAATAACATTTTAATCTTTTGTAACTTGACTCCACTTTGTATTAGCATTCAAGACTACAAAGTGTCCAGAAAATTCTTTCTGCTCACCATTAACTCTATTGTATTTTTTAGGGTCTCTTTTTAAAAAAGACCAGTTGGAATGTAAATGCTAGGACTGTAGAAACCTGGGGATGTGCCATGACCGCTCTGTGTCCTCACCTCCCCTCAGCACATGATGGTATCGTGATTAAGATCGAGGTGCAGACCAACGACGAGGGCTCGGAAGGTCTGCAGACGCCAGAGCCACTGATGGGACAAGTGGAGGAGCATGGCTTCCAGGACTCAGAGCTGGGGGACCCCTGCGGAGAGCAGCCAGACCTGGACATGCAGGAACACGAGAACGTGCTCGAGGAGTCCACGGAGGGCTCCAGTGAGTTCAGTGAACTCAAGCAGATGTTGGTGCAGCAGAGAAACTGCACGGGTGAGTTCTGCACGGGTCGGTGGGCCTGCTGAGGCTCCCATCGCCTAGGACGTGGTCCTAACAAACTCAGAATTTATTAAAATCTCCCTAGCCTAGCAAAGAAGTTCTGCTCAAGCTTGGCTCAAACAAGAATTCAAAGGCAGTGAGGTCAGAGACATGTCCACGGTCCACAGGTAGCGGGCGAGTGGCAGAGCCCTAGCCTCCCTCGCAGTCATCCACACCGTTGTGATTCTGGAGTTTGCCGCTTTCATTTTGGGTAGTGGAGTCTGTTTTGAGACARGAGTCTAACTAAGAAGCCCAAGCTAGCCTCCTGGGTGTTGGGAATAAAAGTGCGTGCTAACACCCTGCAAGAAAGCATGTTTCTTAAAAAACAACTTTGGGCAGTCCTTGAGAGCTGCTGTGAGGCTGCTGGCTTTGCCTGCCAGTCTGAGTCCCAACCTCGAAAGGGTTAATTCCTCCCTTTCACTTCCCTGGCCAGAGCCTGGGCATGCTTTCTCTAGAGCTCACCTCTCTGCTCAGTGCCAGCCTAACTCAATGCTTTCCCTCCCTTCTCCACCACCCCGCCTGCCTCCCGGCAGCTGCTAAGATTGATAGCCAGCCTGCCTGCCCTGGGGTTTCCTTTTAAACTAAAAGAAGACCCTCCCCTTCTTTGGTGGACTCGAGCCGTGGGGCTTGTTAACTCCATAATCCCGTGTCCCGTTCCAGTCCCCGGAGGACAGCACTGCAGTAGGACACTGGTGCTGATCCCGGGACATCCCATGACAGCTTTTCTGCTGCTCCAGTTCTCACTGGTCGGCTGGRTGTTTGTGGTTTATTTTTGAGACMGAGAGTTTCCAGTTTTAGCTTGATCCCCTGCTTCAGCCTCCCGGGAGCTGGGAGTACACATATGCCCTCCCCACGCGCCTATACGGTTTGGCTGCTGGTGTGTTTCCAATAAATAAAAATCTCTGCAACCTCGGTCAAGTGATCAGGATCTAATTCCTTACGTTTAGCTGAGCGCACAGAGGCCACGTGTGACTGCTGCTCACTGAGCCTCACCTTCGCTGCCTATGAACACCGTGTACAGGCTAGAGCGGGGGTCCTCGGCCCACGTATGAGACCCACCGCTTCCGAAGTTCTACAGTGTATATGCCAGAGGAGTCACTGAAAAACAAAACGAAACAAAACAAAAAACTGATCGAGACAGGGCACGGTGGCCCAGCCCTTTAATCCCAGCACTCGGGAAGCAGAGGCAGATGGGGCTCTGAATTCAAGGCCAGCCTGGTCTACATAGGACAGCCAGCGCTGCAGAAAAGCTGTGTCTCTAAAAAACACATACACACCCACGGCACTGAACAAAACCATGAGCCCCATCATGCCACGGGCATTGCTAGCTCTAGTCTGCCTGTCAGTGAGGGTAAAGCAGGTGGCCTGTGACCTGTTACTTTACTTAGAAGCGTCCTCTGATTTCTGAGCTTGGCTATCTGGGCTGTGAAATGTGGCCGTACTTGCCTGACTTGGTCCTCTTCCGGGGCCATGCTCAGGTTAAGAGGATGGGTTAAAATGCTCTAGAAAAAGTGCGTTAGAATTCAGAAAACGGGACTGGAGCTGTGGCTGGATGGTCAGGAGCAGGACAGACGGTAGCTCCAGCTCCCACGTTAGGCAGCTCAGACTGCTTGCAACACCAGCTCCAAGGGGATCTGACAGCTCATGGCCTCGTGCGTGTGTGCGTGTGTGTGTGTGTGTGTGTGTGTGCGTGTGTACGTGTGCGCATGCGCGCAAGTGTGTGTAAAATAGCCACATACAGATTCACAATTGAAAGATGATTTTTTAAAATTTGGTATACCACATGGTCAGTCCTAAAAACATATATACAAGTAGTATTATACGGACTGAGTAGGTTACATTTAGGAATACATACAGACACACATGTATTTGTATGTAATCACAACTTAAAAGGATGCCATGAATTTGAAAGAGAACAAAATGACATGGATGGAGGAAAGGGAAGGGAGGAATGTTTTAATTCTCAAAAAATAAAAACTCTCTGAGCTCAATGGCACACACCTTTAATCCCAGCAGTCGAAGGCAGAGGCCAGCAGTGCCCGCCAGGGCGACACGGAGAGGCCCTGTCTCACAAAGGAACAAACCCTCCAATTAACACTGGATAGGAAATGCTGTGACCTGAAGAAATTCAAATGAGTCAGAACTGCTTAGGTTCTCAGCCGGGACCTTGGCGTTCCTTAGGCCATGGGGCAGGTGGGGCTTGGCGGGAAAGGGAATCCCCCAGGCAGCACAGTGGTGCTGCATTCTGAAGGAAACCTTAAGGCTGGTGTTTTAAAAGCACCTTGTTCCTGCTGCCCCAGGAGACCTGCATCTGCAGTTCCAGGTTGTCACAGAAGACAGAGCCTGAGTCTCACCACAGAAGCTCAGTTGGTGTTGAATGTCACTCACAGGTCAGGGTCACAAAGGAAGACAAAGACTGAGAAGTAGTGGGGAGAAATGATCCAGGTGGGTGAGTAAAGGCACGGAGGGCTCAGGAAGGAAGGGCAATGCAGAGGAGAACCATGCGTCAGCAGCGCTCATTGCTACCACTGGCAGATACTCAGCCCCGGGGGCTCGCTGCAAAGGGAAAGTGGGATTCTCTGGCTCACGAACTCAGTCCATGAACATAATGAGCGCAGGCAGGGCTGATGGTTCTTGAAGCCAGTGGGGACGAGTCCTCCAGCGGCTTCACATTATGACCACCAGGGGGCTGAGAAGCTCCCCRCTTAGTCCCCCAGAGCCCTGTTAAGCTCTGGGAGTCATGGCTAGTTAGTTGTCTGATGGTTGGAATCATGGGACAGGAAACTAGATTTCCCAAAAGCTGGAGTGTGGACAAATATATGTATCCATGCGTGTGTGAATTTGTGTAGCACAAAGTCTGTTGGTGAGGTTGAAGCCATGTTGTACTTATCCAAGATAAAGGTGTTCTAGACAATAGCTAAATGCTTTCTTTCTGACTTTGGAGCAGAGGGCATCGTGATAAAGACAGAGGAGCAGGAGGAGGAGGAGGAAGAGGAAGAGGAAGACGAGCTACCACAGCACTTGCAATCCCTTGGGCAGCTGTCCGGGAGGTACGAGGCCAGTATGTACCAGACCCCCCTACCTGGGGAGATGTCCCCCGAGGGCGAGGAAAGCCCCCCACCCCTGCAGTTGGGCAATCCGGCAGTGAAGAGGCTGGCGCCCAGCATTCATGGGCATACACATGGGCATGGGCACGGACACAATGAGCGGCACCTGGGTGAGAACCGTGGGAACTCCAGCCAGCAGCAGCGGAACAGGCGTGGTGAGCGGCCCTTCACTTGTATGGAGTGTGGCAAAAGCTTTCGGCTGAAGATTAACCTCATCATCCACCAGCGTAACCACATCAAGGAGGGGCCCTATGAGTGTGCCGAGTGTGAGATCAGCTTCCGCCACAAGCAGCAACTCACGCTGCACCAGCGCATCCACCGGGTACGCAGCGGCTATTCCTCCCCCGAGCGCGGGTCAGCCTTCAATCCCAAGCACTCGCTCAAACCGCGGCCCAAATCACCCAGCTCAGGCAGTGGTGGCGGCCCCAAGCCCTACAAGTGCCCCGAGTGTGACAGCAGCTTCAGCCACAAGTCAAGCCTGACCAAGCACCAGATCACACACACGGGCGAGAGGCCCTACACGTGCCCAGAATGCAAGAAGAGCTTCCGCTTGCATATCAGCTTGGTGATCCACCAGCGCGTGCATGCAGGCAAGCACGAAGTCTCCTTTATCTGCAGCCTGTGTGGCAAAAGCTTCAGCCGCCCGTCGCATCTGCTGCGCCACCAGCGGACTCATACTGGCGAACGGCCCTTTAAGTGCCCGGAGTGTGAGAAGAGCTTCAGTGAGAAATCTAAGCTCACCAACCACTGCCGCGTGCACTCGCGAGAGAGGCCGCACGCCTGCCCTGAGTGCGGCAAGAGCTTCATCCGCAAACACCACCTGCTGGAGCACCGGCGCATCCACACGGGTGAGCGGCCCTACCACTGCGCCGAGTGCGGCAAGCGCTTCACGCAGAAGCACCACCTGCTGGAGCACCAGCGGGCGCACACGGGCGAGCGGCCCTACCCCTGCACGCACTGCGCCAAGTGCTTCCGCTACAAACAGTCACTCAAGTACCACCTGCGGACCCACACGGGCGAGTGAGCATGCGCCCCGCCCCTGCCCCGCCAGATGTGCAGCCAGGTGCAAGGGTCTAAGGCCCCTGGGACAGGTACCTCGGCTGCCCCCAGACTGAGCTCAGTGGGCGGGAGCGGGGCGCCCCAAGCCCTTCTGCTGTGAACCCTCCTCCCCTCCCGTCCCTTCTTCCCCAGGACGGGGTAGTGAGACCAGGTCGCTTGTTGCCTGCTTCCCCAGGGCCCCAGGGGGGAGTGCTTGGGCCTGGGGAACCCCTTCAGGCTGTTAATTTCCTTGACAATAAAATGGATGAAAACAATCTGCACGGGGGCAGTGATTTGGCTGCCAGCCACTCGCAGGCGCAGGCGCGATGCAGGGCCATCTAGTCGGGGATAGACTTTCTAATTACCTTTTGGATACTGTGGTTCTATTTGATAATAATAGAGTAATTTTTAAAAGACGAGCGTTTCCTGTTTGCTGTTCTTGTTTGGTTTGTAAGGGGAGGGGCTGAAGTGGCCCAAGGGACCTGTGCCCAATATCAGCTGGCAGACAACCAAGTTCCTTTCTCAAACTCATTGTCTGCTGGATGGAGAATAAATAAGTACCGCTTATTATWAGATCAAAAGGAGGGATGCTGACCAACTTAAGAGAGAGAAATGTGGGGAAGGGTAGAAGTATCTGCCTGCCAGCCTTTCCATGCCCCCTTATCTCCCTGGGCTGTGGTATCTCAGGAGGTAATAGGTCCCAACTGACTAGAGTGATCAAGAGAAAGTGATGGTCAGGTTGAGAATGATCTGAAAAGATGCTCCTATGGCAAAAGCTGGGGGCTTCCTCGAGGCCATCCTTCCAGGTCAGCTTGGAGTGCCACTAGCAGAGGAGGGGTGAGGGGGAGGGGCCCCTAGTRTGGTCTATGGAGCAGCCACCGCCGCCACCGCCTCCTCTTCCTCCTCCTCTTTTTCCACTACCTCCTCCTTTATGGGGGGGGRGRKDKTGTGTGTRTRTGTGTGTGTGTGTGTGTACACGTACGCAAGTACAAAGAGGGCAGAGGTATCAGCCCCCTGGAGCTGGACTTATTGGCAGTTGTGAACCACCCAAAATAGGTGCTGAGAACTAAACTCCAGTCCTCTTGCAAGAAGGGAACCACAGAGCTCTTAAGCGCAGAGCCCGTCTCCAGCTGACAAACTATTTAATGGGAGCTTCAAGGGGCTTTTGGAGGGAAAAGGTGACTCAATGTGGACTTTAAGGCGACTATGTCATCTCCAACTAATATCACTATGTAAATTTATTTTTCRAAAGATAAACTGGGGCACAAAAGATCTGACTTTGCCATTTACTTGCACATTTCCAGAGTGATGTCAGGACAGCAGAGAGCTGCCAGAGAGGAGGCAGGCCAGGCCAGAGCCAGGCAGACATCCGGGGCAGGCCCAGCCTGGGCATGACATCAGTGTGCAGCAGACACCAAGTRTGGACGGAAGGCAGACTGCCCTGCAGGGGTCGGAGTGAAGGCTCCCGTCAGGTGGCGCCATCAGAACTGGATCTGTTGACTGGGGATCTGTATAAGGACTTACAAGTAGGATGTTCTTAAGAGCTGAAGGGTGCAGGAAGGCTCCTGTGATGAAGCCCACTAAGCCTGAGAAGGCTTTGTAGGGAAAACGGTCTAGGTGCTGGCTTGAAGCAGACCAGGGATGTGGAGCAGATCTTGGATCCAAGGCTTTAAGGCTGTGGAAATGAAACTAGACCTTGTATAAGAAATCACTGGACACTTGATCAGGAAAGGGACATGATGCCAGTGGACAAGCAGATTGGAAGGGGGTGGGGAGCGTGATAGCCAGGAGAGCCAGCCAAGGACCACGGAGAGAGGTCACAAGTGATGGAAGTAGATGAAGGGTCAAGGGAGAGTGGAGAAAATAGCTCCTTTGAACACTTGGGTTTTTGAAGCTCCAAAGAGAGACTAGGGTCTTTTGGAGGTGTTTGATAGTCACCTAAGATCTTTATTTATCTGGACCCAGGAGTATTAAAGGCGCTCAGACTCAAGTATAGACCATGCATGCAGTTTAATGTAAAATCCAAGTTAAGAGAGTTCTTTTCAAAACCACAAAGTTGCTGAAATATACAAGTAGGAAGGAGGTTTAAGAGCCTGTCTTCTGAGGAAACCGAGTT
Source organism: Apodemus speciosus (assembly GCA_002335545.1). Lineage (NCBI taxonomy): Eukaryota > Metazoa > Chordata > Mammalia > Rodentia > Muridae > Apodemus > Apodemus speciosus. The sequence continues at coordinate 109,718 of BDUI01002345.1, read as the reverse complement.
TTGTTTTGTTTTGTTTTAAGGAATTCAACCAAATCCTGTCAAAGCTGAGGGCCTTTCATCTTAGTTAACATCCATTTCCTTATCTGTTAAATTAAGTCAAGGTCAAGTTACTTTGTCCCGAGGCTTAAATAACAAAGAAAAAACTACCTAGCACTGACTTTGTGGTCTTACTAAACTCAAAAGCTTAATGATTTCATTTTAACTTATGCAAGGATGCAACTTGGTGAAGCTGGGAGATGGGGGTCAGGGAAGCTGGGAGATGGGGGTCAGGGAAGCTGGGAGATGGGGGTCGRTGGGCTGGGAGATGGAGGCTGGCTAAGGAAAAAGCAAAGTCCATCAGGCTCCTGCTGCATCCCAAGCACTCTGAGAAGGGAATTCTCGTTTGGAAAGGTGAGCCTCTGCAGTTGGAGAGAAGCTGCTTCCCGCGGCAGGAAGGCCGGTGGGAGAATTGCTTGCACAGAGGCAGAACACTTTCAGTTGTGAGAGGACATTTAAGTCCAACCAAGCAGCTGCTTTGTGTTCCTGTTGTGACAGTGACAATCAAAAGCAAGACAGACTGTCAGATTTCTGAGTCGCCTGGAGTTGCTGACCCCATGTGCACGGGGACCAGATAGAGAACCTCTCACACTGGGTGCTTCTCATCTTCAAGACCTAACGCATGTGAATTCAGATGCTTAAGCTATGTGCCATTATATCCACTTAACTTTTTTTTCCTTTATCTTTATGTTTCTCCTGGATATATGTGTGTACCACGTGAGCGCATGGATCGCCTGGGACTGGAGTACTGAAGATTGTGGGAATTAAACCTGGGCCATATAGAAAAATAGCCAATGCTCACAACCACTGAGCTGTCTCTCCAGGCCACATCTACTTAAGGTGAAGACTTGGAGGCATAGAGAACCTATGTGGCCCAGAGTCACACAGAAGGAAGTGGTGTACCAGGATTTTTGTTTACTTTTTGGATTTTAGTGTTTTGAAACAGGACCTTACTCTCACCCAGGCTGGTCTCAAACTCAAGACAATTTTTTATTGGTTTGGTTTGGTTTGGTGTTGGTTTGGTTTGGTTTTGGTTTGCCAGGGTACCACTGTACAGCTCTAGCTCTAGCTGGTCTGGACTTGGTATGTAGACCATAGTGGCCTGGAACTGATAGATAGCCACCTGCCTCTGTCTCCTCTGCTGGGATTAAAGACCTGAACCATATGTGCCCGGTTCCAGTCCAGATCTGAACTCAGGTATTGAGCCCCTAAACCCGTGTGTGTGATCATAATGTTCTTTTCCTGGGAGTCAGAGGTTGCTGGAAAGAGAAAGCCAGTGTGTCTGTTAACTACCCCCTACTACCCCAGATTTAATTTTTAACAGAAAATGAAGTTGAGGGAAGGGCTTTGTGTGTGTCAGGATGATGAGTGTCCTGAGGATGGAAATCGGCGTGGGAAGTCTAGAACACTCTTGAATCAAAACGTCGGGACAGCACTTCCTAGCAGGAGACATTAAGTAAGCAGCTAAGGGGTTATTTTCTCGGTCATCTGAAAGGATCTTATGTAAAGGGGACAGGGAAGTGTGTGGAACAGGGCTTGGGTTTGGTATCTTTAAGGGTGCTTGGTTGTGCAGCCTCGTAGAACTTAACT
>BDUI01002345.1:15390-38474 GCA_002335545.1 Apodemus speciosus | reverse complement strand
TGTGGGTGCACGACGATTCCTGGGGAGAGTGACCTGCTCTGCAGCACTTTGGGGACACTGGAGACTGGCGAAGGGCTGAGATGCAGGGTGTGAGTACTCACGCTGCGGGCTGAGCTCGCTGACACTCAAGTTCTGGCCGGTCTCAGCGCCCTCGGCAGCTGGCGCAGGCTGACTCTGGGAGGCTCGAGGGAGGGAGGCTGCCTCTCTCTCCCTGCAAACAGGAAGCAGATCGCCACAGGGTCCCTGCTGGAAATCCTCCTTGCCAGGTCCCGCTTCAGTTGCCCACGATGGCTCTGGTGCCATGGACATCCCCTCCAGGGTCCTTTTCTTGTTAGYCAGCCACGTTTCTGATGGGGTGAGACACAGCATGAGTCATCTCRGCCTCAGGCTCTGGATCCAAGACACCTTACTCTGCTCTTGGTATCCAAGGCCTGCGGCTCACATGAGCCTGTTACTGAAGGCTCTCGCTCTGGCGCTAACCCACTTGTCTTCTGCCGGAAGCCCAGTCTGAGCCATCTACATGACGCCCAGGTCCCTTTAGGGTAAGCCATGTGCCACTGCTTATGGCTTCTTCTCACTTATACTGTCAGATGCTGCTCTAACACCACTGACCAGTGCCGTCAATCATGCGTGAGCCAGGCTGCCTGGAACACCTGATCACAGAAGTGTAAACACAGAGTGTATGTGTGTGTACGCGTGTACTGTCCACGCTCTTCACCATTCTCAAAGGGCACTCTGGCTCAGACATGGTTTCTTGTTCTTATGTTGTACTACCAATTTCTGGTAATCTTTCTCCTCACTGCAAAGCCCTTCTGGGGATGGGGAATTGTGTCCCATGCAATCCGTCGTTGCAGTCCCACCTAGTACCACGCCAGCTATAGTTCATAAAGCAAAGCCAGGAGACTGGGAACAAGATGACAAGTTCATGCAACTCTGCGGGAGGATGTCCACAGCAAATACGGCACAGAGACCACAGGGCGCCACAGGATACCTGCTCGATGCCACTTGCAGACGCTCATACAGAAGGCCTCATATAGAGACCCAGAAACGCAGCCTACCCTGGGCCTCACCTGAGCAAAGGGACGCACTGGTTGTCTCCTGCAGGCTCTTCTCACACACCTCTTCCTCTTGCTTGATCCAGGGAAGGACACTCGGGGCAGATTCCAACTGGTCTGTTTCTACAGAAAAGAGAAGCTCTGCGGGTATCAGATGTCATGGTCTTTCCTGTCACCATCTCTRTCCAGGACCARTGACCACCAGGCACTCTCAAAAGAACCACAGAGCCCAGCAAACACAGAACAGATACTGGGACTTCTGGTAAGGCTAATATGCGGTGTGGTAGGGAGTCAGGAGAGCAGGGACACATGGCTTCTCAATGACCAGCAGTAGTCTGTGCCCAAGGGCCCGCAGCCTTCCATCACTGCCGCCCTTAGGCCGGGCCCACAGGTCCCTCCAGAATACAGACTATGCTTCTAAAATCTCCTTCAAGCAGATAATCAATAGGATGTAAAGGCTCAGACTTTTCCAGCTATAATTTCCCTAGTCTCTCTGTGCCTTAGTTTCTTCATCTATATATAGGAAAAGACAAAAACCTACAAGAGATGTAAATGGATTAATCTTTATAGTGCATAAGTACTAACTCTGCTTATTGAGTTGGAAATAAATGTATCATCCTAAGAGAAGAGGGTGGTTCTTCTTTCCCTCCTAGTAGCCTTTTGCTCTGTTTTTCATAAACAGAGTTTCTCCAAGAGGCCCTGGTTGCCCTGGCACTTGCTACACCCAGCTCCTACTGTTGTGTTGTTTTGGTTGGTTCTTTTTGGAGACAGGGTCTCACTATGTAGACCAGGCTGGCCTCTAACTCACGAAGTTCCACCTGCCTCTGTCTCCTCAGGACTGSGGTTCAGGGGCTTTGCTACCATGCTCAGCGCCCACTTGCTTCCGAAAGGTCACCTTGAACTGCAGCGGCAACTCTGAGGAAAGGGAAGGCGGCAAGTTGAAGGGCACCTGGGCCTCTGACACCGTGAGCTCCGAACAAGCCTGTCGGGAGCGAGACAAACCACCTCGTCTGAGCTGCTAGGCACCACTAGGGCTGCTCTGCCATCTTAACCAAACAGCTGGGTTCCCATCACYGTCTCTCCGGCAGCCTATGCAGCACAGTTCCCTAGGGTAAGTGTCCATCAAGAGACAAGTGACTTCAATCATCTGTGCCAATCTCTTAAGCTCTACATGCACACCACAGCAAATCATGCACTCCCTCCCCCCAGGGGGAACCCAGCAACCAGCACACAAATAAATTTATTTATTTTATGTTAAAATAAATGTTACTAAAAAACAAAACAAAAGAATAGTGAAGAACATTTCAATTTCAAGCCACAGCTAACTAGCTRCCAACCATGTGCTTCAGCAGTGTGCTCGGGTTTGACCCAGAAATRCAGGGTCAGCTTTCCATTGCTCCAAAGGCACCTGTGATGCTCATACTGGGAGGACGCTGCCCAGTCACGTGTGCCCGCCTCCCCTACACAGGCTGCTTCTGCAATTTTAATCAAACAGTTGGGAAACCAAGTCTTCAAGCTCTGGAGAAAAAGTCAGTAAGTAACACACCACCTGGGTAAAGCACTCGCCACAAAGTCTGATGACCTGAGTTGGATTCCTGGAACCCACAAGAGAGAAGGAGAAAGTGATTCCTACAAGTCGTCCTTTGACTTCCAGATACACTTTGTGCGGTCTCTGAGTACAGATTAGCAGCTACACTGAGAGGGGCTTGGGATGGGTGAGGTGGCCAGTAAACAGAGGCTTTAAAAAACAATTAGGATGATATATATGTATCTGTGCACAAGAGTTCAATGTGCTCAGAAGACAGAAGGTGTCAGATCCTCTGGAGCTGGAGCGACCAGCAGTGGCCAGCTGCCTGAGTGTCCAGTACAGGTGCTGGGAATCGAATTTAGGACCTTTGGATAGCAACATGTGCTCTTAGCTTCAGAGCCATCTCTCCAGCCCGTGAGAAGCCTTTTAAATTGGGCACAACTATAATCCCAGCACTCAGAAGGCAGAGGCAGAATGACAGCTACACGTTTAAGGCCCACCTGGTCTATATAGTAAGTTCTAGGCCAACCCGGGATACAAGCAAGACCCTATCTAGAGAGAGAAATGCTTGGCCTCTGCACTGCTGAGCAAAAACACATTTATGTAAGAATGCACTTGTATAATCCAAAGGCTAGCGCTCAGCAGACCTGTCCACGGGGTCCCTACCAATGTCTCAGCCTCTGAGGTGTCCGAATCACTTCCCACGTTCAAACTGTAACGCTCAGGCTTACTGACTGAAGAGTCTCAATTATGCTTTCCTTGGAAATTCGGCAGGAAGAGCTGCCTTTGGAAACTAATAGAAAATTAAGCAGGATTATATCAAATGACAATGGAGAGACCAACAGAAGGTGGAGTAACAGCCAGAACTATCAACGGATAGGCAGTCCCGAGCCCCTGAAGTCAGCACATCCCACAGCACACCAAAACTCCACAGGAAAGTTCTGAGCTCTGCATCTGCTTCCTGACCACGCCTACCATGGGGTCCCAGGCCTTTCTGTACAACAGGAAGGGGCTGCCATCTGGCTCTCGTAGAGGAGCCCTCAGTGAGCCAACAAGTGCCACCCCCTACCGAGCGTGCCTCATGGTCCTTTGCGTCTTCCGAGCACTAGCGACTGACATCTGTATGCTGGCACTCTGGTCTCTCTGATGTCCCTATCCCTGCAGGGACCCCCCCAAAACTTCTAATCTTAGTGTAACTTGCCAACCACTCAGTGAATTCTTCCTTAATTTACCTACCCAGAGACCCCCTTCAAATGAGGGTTTTTCTTTTCAAATACAGTAAAAATCTAAACATAAGGAAAGGGGCTTGATAGGTAACTCCTGCAGACCTAGGTTCAGTTCCCAGCACCCACACGGGGATGTCCGCCACCGACTAACCCATTACTAGGGGATCTAATATCACATGTGCATCTCAACAGGCACATACAGGGATCTTTTTTTTTTTTTTTTTTTTGGTGCAACGTGTAAAGGTTAATGCCCTCATATCTTGTTTTAATCTGGATATGGCTTTGTCATGTTTATTCTTAGAAGTTCAAGTTTGCATAAACATTGCTCCTCATTCATTCTCTGCCTTGCCAATAATAGCCAATGAACCAATACAAAGCTGTAGAGAGAATAAGGCGGGACTTCTGATTCTAAAAAAACGTGATGGAGAAAGGGACAGAAGTGAAGGAGGGAGCCAGGAGGAGAGGGGAGAAAAAAACATCAGAAGAAAAGAGACCTAGAGGAAGGAAGGACAAAAAAAAAAAAAAAAAAAAATGTGAGAAAGATGGGAATGTTGTCTGGCAGGAAGCCCAACCGGCCTGGAGCTTTAGAATGAAGTAATAATTGCTCGGCATTTGGTTCAAGGCCATTTTTAAAAATCTTAGTCTCTCTGTGTGGTTCTTGGGGAATTAGTTGATTAAGGAATAACTACTGTCATACTAATAGAATAATCATTTTACACACACACACACACACACACACACACACACACACACACAGAATGGTACCTTTGTGTTCTGAGCAAACAGGAATCTCTCCTCTTTCAATAACAGTGATCCATTCTATTGTTTCTGTCATTTGAACTAATGGTTTCTTCACCTTTAAAAAGTTTCAAAAAGCAATATAATATACTACTATAATCCCAATACTCCGAAGGCTGAGGTAGGAGGCACAAATTCGAGGCCAGCCTGAACAACGCAGTAACTTTCCAGATAGCCTGAGTTACAGCACAATCCTGTCTGAGAGAAAAAACGAAAGACTAGAGCTATAACTTAGAGGGAGGAGAGGCTTCCCTTAGAATTTGCAAGGTTTGCTTTCTTATCATTGCAAAAGGCTTTACAATCTACATTCCAACTTGGTGCTATTACCTAACAGAGAATGAAAACTGAGTTCTCACACTGACCCAGGACTCATTCACTGTTTATCATTGTAGAGTGTCCAGACACAGGGGGAGAGAAACATCACACGAAGACTTAGTTCCTTCCCTGAAGATAGCACGCCATGGAGAAGCAGGGTGAAGTGTTGGCCCATGGGCATAATCAGGGCATCAGCAGTCTACTAGAGGTGGTAGTAAACTCTCTGTCTCACTACAAACCTGGAGGGACAAACGTAAGTGGAGGAAGCCTTTATCTACAGCAATGAGTGGGAAGAACTGGACCGTGGGGAGCAGATCCTACTCTGAGGGTCTTTACCGGAAGCTCTGCATAAACCATTTAAGCTCTCTGCAAGCCGCAGGCTGATGCAAGAGCTGTGGATAGAGCTACAGAATGCGAGACTTAACAAAGTCTCACACAAACACACTCCTGTACCCCTGGCTAGAGGACCTCGTGTTTACTGCGGCCCTCACTTCTCAGACCTGAGTCACCTTTATAAATCATGCCTATGGGGCTAAACAGATGGCTCAGTGGTTGAGAGCGCTGACTACTAGGATCCAGGTTCTATTGTGAGTACATTCACAGCAGCTCACAATCAACTACTTGTAACTGGATCCAGGGGATCTAATGCCCACTTCTGGCCTCTGCAGGAACCAGGCAAGCATACGATGGATGCACAGAAATACACGCAGGCCAAACAACTCATACACACAAAATAGAAGCAAGTCTACACTTAATTCTAAAGATGGGAACTATGCCTTCTATCAGCTTGAAGGCAGAGGATCAATTTGCCCTGGTTCTCAGATCCAAGAGTCTCAATACACCGAGGAAAAGAATGAAAACACATTTGGAAGCCCCTGGGGATGTCTTACCTAGAGGGCTCAGCATCTCACGCCTTTCCCTTGCTACGTGCTTACAGAGTTCCTTCTGCCAGTCTTCGGGGCTGCTTTCCTGTTGCTCAGGGAAACATCCAGCCACCTCTTCAGTAGTCACCGAAACCTGGAGGAACACGAGTCCCCCACACCCCTTCAGAAACCAGCCTTCAAAACTGTGGGTACCGCTGACCAAATGCTAGCTTCTGCCACATTATTTATAGAAAGACAGACAAGTGCGCAGGGTCCGTCTAGCTCCTATACACACTTGCATCTTCTCTTGGAACATGAATGGAGATGCTTTCTGCTGGTTTCCTTTACTTAAACCAGTTCTCATTCTCAAACAGCCTTTCTGAGGCCCTCCCTTCTAGCCCATCTCCATTCCTATAGGTCAGTGGCTCATCCTCCAAAGCACTTTCTATGGGGAGGGACCCCAGTGGCCACACCAGGCTGAGACTCAAATCAGTGCCCGGCTCAGCCATCAGAGAAGCTTCTTCCTGGAGTTTGTGGGAACTAACACAGAGACCCACAGTGGACAATGTGTAGAGAGTGAGAGACTTTGGGGCACTCGGTCTTATATGGAATGTCTTCATCACAGAAAGCTCAGGGATCTGTGAGGAAAGGAGGAAGGAGGTCAGAGTCCCAGTATTGAGGAAGGGAGGGAAGAAGCCATGGGCTCCCATCTCTAACAAAGCTATCTGCAATCAATAACATGCCTCGGGGCAGCCCCCATATCAAGGAGTAGGTGGCCATCATTAAACAGACTCATGGTAATTTCGTAGACTTGTCTTGTCTTGCCTGCATGTACGTCTGTGTAAGGGTGTCAGGTCTTAGAGTTACAGACAGGTGTGAACTGCCATTAGATGCTGGGAACTGAACCCACGTCCTCTGGAAGAGCAGTCAGTGCTCTTAACCACTGAGTCATCTCTCCGGCCCCTCTTTTTCTCTTTATTTATTTATTTACTTACTTACTTTTGAGACAGGGTCTCTCTCTCTAGTCCTGGCTGTCCTGGAGCTCTCTGTGTAGACTAGGCTGACCACCAACTCACGGAGATCTGCTTACCCCAAAGGCATGCACCATTATGCTTGGTGAAAACATTTTTTTGGTTTTTTCAAGACAGAATTTCTGTGTGCCTCTGGCTGCCCTGGAACTCACTCTATAGACCAGGCTGGCCTCAAACTCAGAGATCTGACTGCCTCCGCTTCCCAAGTACTAAGATTAAAGGTGTGTGCTACCACTACCTAGCAAAATAATTCTTTTCAATAAGAAAAAAAAAAAAAAAAAAAAAAAAAAAAGGTCATTCTGGAAGAAGACAACTGTTGCTGCTTAAACATACCCTTCCCAACAACCCACTACTGTTACCTTTCCAATGTCACACTGTACTTCTGACGTTTTTTTAAGCTCCTTAAAGTCCATAGTGACTAGTATTAAGCACCAGAATTCAGACTGGAGGCCTCTCCTCACTCTATGAATACCTTGGGGGCTTCATCCTTGCTGCTGGGGGGCAGCCTCAGGACCCAGGGGTTCCGGCTTTGCATCTGATTCTCCAGGTTCTCCAGGCGCCGCTGCAGCAGCCCGTACTCCTGCAGCAGGGTCCCCAGCACGGCCCACTTGCCCTCCAGCTGGCTGCTGAGCTCCACAGCCGTCTTCTCGAAGTCAGCCAGCTTCTTCTCCGCTGACCCTGTTCGTACTTCCAAGTTTTGAAGGTGGACAGCCTGGGACTCTGTTTTCTTTTCTACTGCCTGAACAGCAGTTACGATAGCTAGAAGGGAGATCTCTGCAGACTGGATCTGAGCCTGTTGTTGGAGATCAGTCCCCATATGCCAGTCCTGGAATGCGACAGGGAGATATGTTGGCTTCCAGAAGAAAGCCCAGAACCGTTCTCAAATACAGGAAGATCAGTGTCTTCTGGAATGGGATCAGATTCCTCACTGATCAGATCCCAGTCAAGACCAAAGACACAGGCACAAAGACCCCTCAGAACCTTCATGGAAATAATATTGAACCTAGATCCAGTGCAATGGAAAATAAAATAGTGTTCCAAGTGTGCTGGATTTAATCTCACCCTCTACTTACATTAGTCCCATCGGTTATTTGACCACATTTTCTTCCTCTGGGGACATAGCCCAAGAGCAAGGCCACAAGCCTGCCTACCCAATGGCAAACTCAACTCTCACCCCTGACACCCCCTGTCAGGGTCTCTGTGTATAGCTCTGGAACACTAGCTGTACTGTAGACCGGGGTGGCATCAAACCAGCCTCTGAGTGCAAGGATTAAAGGCCACCACCTGCACCTGCACCTCTCAGGGCAGCTTCCCTGGAAGTGAGACCCTGCAGTTCCTTCCTTGGTGACTAAGGGCCCAGTGACTCAACTAACACTGTGTGGATCCCAGCTCGTAGGTGTCTTAGCTAGAGTTTCTGTTGCTTTGATGAAGTACTACGACCAAAACAACTTCACTCATTACTATGTATCTCCAAAGGAAGTCAGGAGCTGATGCACAGGCCATAGAGGAGTGCTGCTTACCGGCTTGTTCTTCATGGCTTTCTCAGTCTGCTTTCTTACAAAACCCCGGGGCCACCCACAGTGAACTGAGCTCTCTCACGTCAAATACTAAGAGAATGCCCTACAGGTTTGCCACACAGCTAGATCTTATGGAAGCATTTTCTCAATTGAGGGTCCTTCCTCTCGGGTAACCTCAGCTTGTTTCAAGTTGGACACTGGGTCTGTGACTGAGACACCTCAACAAACAGCCCCTGACAGTCACTACACCGAACAGTCACTTTACTGGCTAGATCTCAGATGCCAGTAAGCAGAACCAGAGAAAGCTGAAAGCCAGCATCTTAGTCAAAAGAAGGGGGATAATGCCACCATGCATAATTGTAAATAAAACGAGGAGCTGTGGGGAACAGCAGATAAATCCTGGAACTTTCCTTTATATCTAAGGTGGTGAAACTACAGGTATGAAAAAGCACTCAGGGTATATGACAGTATTATATACTGTGTTACCAATAAACATGAAGGTTCCTGACTATTGGCCAGAATATATTATATGTTCTAAACCAAAGGCTGCAACTAATACAATTTTGTGACATTAAACCTCCCCCAAGACATCGACCATACAAAGACACAGCAAAGTGTCCTACACAGTAAGATACTTGTCACCAGACACCTATCTTTTCCTCACTCCATCCTGGGATCTGTGAACACTGACCCATACAACAAAATGTGGTTGGGAAAAGGCAGTCTTCACACATAAAGGTCAAATATCTTTGTTTCTCTGTGATCCTTTGCCACAAATTTAACACCAAGAAATGTTTCTGAAGTCACTGCAAAGCTACTGCTAGCAGGAGATGCCTCCTTCCTTCAGGGACAGCCTCAGTCGTTCACGCACACGGGTTGGAAGCAATAACTCAAGCCTGGGTCTAAAACACGCCTACCCAACGTCCTCTAAAACACTGATGCCCTAACCAGCTGCAGTAGGAAAGTCTTCCTGGTGTTTATCAGAAAACAGCAGGCGAGGAAGTATGTATCCACCCTTAATGGAATCGAATTCAGGCCCGAAACGCGGTGGAACCCTCCTAGGCAGGAACACGATTCTAGGTCTCAGGACCAAGAGGGACCTTAGCTCGGGATTGGATCGGAGATGGCCAATACTTGCGAGGTGGAGCAGCGATATCCTGGAAAAAAGGAGTCATGTGGGGTAAAAAACGATCACAGCTGGTGTGCGGGCCCAGGTAATTCCTGGTTAAGCTAAATGGCCGTATAATACGAAAGATCAAAACTGTGGCAAAAGAGACAAGGACTTGATCATATGGCAGCAGACCTCCTAGTCTTCCTGACTGACTGAGCTCTACCCAATTTTAAGATGTGGTAAGATGTCCTCCCCGGCGAATTCAGGAACAGCTTCACATCCCCAACATGGTCGGTGAGGACCACCCTTACCGGTGCAGCGGCCGCCTCGGTCATGGCTGCGCGCAATTCTGCCTCGTCTTGTTGTAGCCGCTGTGTTCCCTACAGGCAGCCCTTCCTGGCCCCACGAAACGGAATCCAGACGGTCGTCCTGGATGCGTTTTGAGACCGCGGCGTCCTCGCTGCTCTTCCACTGCTCCCGCGGCTGAAACGGAGGCCCCACCCTCCACACGACGGCTCCCCATTGGCTAACCCTGGAGGTCCCGCCCCTGACGGTAGAGAAGCCAGTCTCTATTGGCCAGCTGGGAGCACAACTGCACAGCGTTCGCTAGCGTGTCGTCCCAGCCCCGCAGGTGAGAGCGCCAGGTGTTCAGCGCCTTTCTCCTATGAACTGTTGAGCCAAGCCAACCACTAGGGTCACCTGCTGAGATTTCCCAAAACAAACCAGGCCACAGACACGCAGTTGCTTTTTCCAGTGTATTTATAGAGCACCAATTAAGTCAGGAAAATAGGATCCAACGTCGTTGAACTCCTGCAACCAAGCAGGCTTTGTTCATTCTTAACTCATAATACTCTTTAACCTGTCGTATTGAATTCCAGGATAAATGCAGTAAGCCCAGTTGGGGCATAATGACACAGACAAGTAAATCCTATTACTCTGGAGATAGAAGGAAAAAAAAAATCACTGCAAGCCCAAGGTCAGACAGGATTCCACGGCACCTCTTTCCCCACCCCTAGCACTTGAATTTGTGCTTCAAATATAGAATACCTGTTTGCAGAGAACATCGAAAGCATGAGAAGAGAGGCCCAGGACCCTCCTGAACAGCAGCATGAGCGCTTGCGGTTGAGGATTAAGTTTGGGGAAGCTAATACTGCTCACGGCCTGTCTGAGCACTTACTGACACCTGCTGCCTTGCTTGTAGGGCTGAAGCAAAGGTCAGGTGAGCAGGCACACAGAGCCCGGAACCATGGCTGTGTGCCACAGACTTGCTTACCCCTACCCCAGGAATGCTGGCAGTGCTCCCCTCTGCCTCACCTGGCAGGACTTTTGAATGGCTATAGAGTCTGAAGGACATTAGGAAATAGCACAGCCAGGGATGAAGGCACCTGGGAGCGAGCCTGATGTGTTCTGGTGTCTGAGTGCCAAGCAAGAGAGCAAACGATCAGACCTGGAATCTATCACCCTAGCTCCGGAGCACCCACCAGGCTGTCACAGGTCTGTGACACCTTTGTCACCCAAGGTGCTGTGACAAAGAGGCACATGAAGACCCGCTCTCTGACTTGGAGACTGGTCCCAAAGCTTGTGCTTTGGAAGGGTCCCTAAAGTACCAGCTCAGCTGGAAAGTGAAGGAACTTCTACCACATGGCAGGAGAAAGGTCCTTCCTGTCTGGGGACAAAGGACACTGGATCAAGAAAAAACGTCCCAGACTTGAGAGGAAGAGCAAAACCATGCATATTTGTCTAGTGTCTCTTTTGACACAAACAACTCTAAGGTGACATCCTGGAGCTGCTCTTTGTCACACAAGGAACATGAGCCCCAAGAGCAAAAGGTCAGGTGCTTCTGGGCTTGCTTTAACCTTCTCTTTCAAGCATTTTTGAAGGCCCGTCACAACAGATCAATCAAATAGTGACAATAGTGGAGTTTTGGTTTCTTTGAAAAACACAGAAATATTACAGGAATGTTTTTGTTTTAACCTCAGGGGTGGGATACAGAGCTGCATCAGATCGTCCACAGTGGCTAGGATTTGTCTTGTGCTCTAGCAGGGGCGTGATTTTGCCAGCTGCAGAGAGTTTCTGCAAGTGGGCCCTATTTGGGATTCTGGGGACTATTCAAGAGGGTAAATGCTAGAGCCCCAAGAGTTGGTTGTTGTTGCTGTTTGTTGGGTTTGTTATATAGTTGTGCATAAAGAACAAATTAGATATCCTGACATCGAAGATCAAACTTGCCCCAAGAAACAACACCACTTATCAACAGGAAGTAGTCTAACAATAACATCACCCCCTCCCCTCTATTCTTTTCTTGTTCCTATCTATTGTTATTTGAAAGGGAAGAGAGGGGTGAAGGACAGAAGAAAGAACCCACAAAGTAGCCAAAGTCCAGCTACCCAACTTCACTGTCAACACTGAGATCTGAGGAGTAATGCATTCCAGCTTCCGTTTCCCTCACAGTAGTAGTGGACGTCCCGCCAGGTGAGGGGAGGCGCACATGGACTCACAAGACTGAGCCATTCTAGGTGCGTACACCCTGGCACTTTGCTTTCAGGACGTCCCCGCTGAAGCAGGCCCTCCCGCCCTGCCAACTACACATGGAGGAGGTAGCAGAAAGCTCCTACCCAGCAGCTTCTGATCTCCAAGGAAAATCTCAAAGTAACAAAGAAAAGCAAACAAACAAACCAATGCAAATCTCCTGTTTCCCTTRGCTATCTGTCCCTCCTGCTTTCTTTCTCAGGTGGACTGCAGACTTTTCTCTGTTGAAACCTTTCCCCCAGGCCTCTCTTGTCCCACCGGAAGAGACACAATTTCTGTCCCTACTGCCTGCAGTACCAGCAAAAGAGGGCTGACCTTAAATCTTAAGAATCAGGAATGTTCACAAGGAGGAATTAGGAGACAGAGGTACCCTGTCACACAGTCAACAAAAGAGCTGCTTCTTCCCATTTGAAAGGAAGACAAAAACAGACTCTCCAAAGTCATCCTAGATTGAGGGACCAATTTGTCCCTGAGGTTAGGCACAAGAGAAAGGCCCTGAGATAGTGCAGGTCCTTGCAGGAAAGCCAGAAGGTATCACGGCAGGCTCTGGGTTGGCCTTCCTGTTCAGAGCTGGGCCCTTGCAGGGCTGGACTCCCCAGGAGGACAGAAGGCAGGAGGAAATGCAGGATTGCCTGACCTCAGAAATGAGTCTGCATGTGGACAGTCAGGTGGTGGTTCCTGTTAAAGGCCTTGCCACACTGGGGGCACTGATAGGGTCGCTCACCAGTATGGATGCGCTGGTGACGAAAGAGGTCTGAGGGCCGGCGGAAGGCCTTGCCACAGTAGGGACAGGCAGGCCAGCCCTGCCTCTTGCCTGTGTGCTGACGCTGGTGCAGTACCAGGCTCTTCCGTTGCTGAAAGGAGCGAAGGCATTCACTACAGTGGTAAACTTTAGCTGTTGACCTTTGTCTCATGGAGGCATGGCTTGTCGGGGACCGGTGGCTTGTGGGCTGCTCAGGAAGCCAGGGAATGACAGGGCCCGGCACCACCACTTCCCCTGGCTCTAGTGCAGAGTGGCTTTTCCCTGACCTAAAAGGCAGGTCACTCCAAGCCTCCCTGTGCTCCTTTTCTACATGGGTCCGCTGATGGATTGCCAGATTAATCTTCAAGCGGAAGCTCTGCCCACAGTCAGGGCACAGGAATGCTTGCTTCCGTGGTCGAGTAAGGATACAGGGTGGCTCTCCCATAGCCTCTGAGGCCTGGGATTCCACGGTCCGCACCCTAGGCACTCCCTGGGCATGATGGCACCTGTGGCCTCTAGTCTTAATCCTGGGCCTTTTGTGGACTCTAAATGTGGACTGGCTGGAGGACTCCAGAAGGCGCTGCTCAGGTCCATCCTCAGACGGGGCTTCAGTCTTGATGCTCACAGCGCCACCACCTGGCAAAGGAATCATGACTGGTTCCCAGAGGACTGACATGTGGCTTCCCCTGCTAGTCCGCCCAGGCCTCACTCCAGGCTGGCCGCTCCTCCCTCCCCAGGTTTCCATGCGCGCCCTCAGATCAGGCCCGGGGTCCTCACAGACACCATGGGGCAGGCAGGGTCTGTTCATTACTCAACCGTTTGCTGTCTTAAGCCGCATTCCTGGAAGCTGAGCTAAGAACATCACAGGAGGAAGGAAGCTGCAGAGGCCAGGAGCCGGCCGGGGACCCTGCAGATCCATGATCTGATGCTGAGACTGGCTGCCACTATGGGGGAAGACACTCCAGCCACCGCAATGGTGCTACCAAGACCCTAAATCTTATGATGAGAATAGTCACAATCTGAAAAGGATCAGGAGCCCATGGGCCCCAACTGCTTCTAGACCACAATTAAGAGGCCTTGTGGGCCGGGCGGTGGTGGCACACGCCTGTAATCCCAGCACTTGGGAGGCAGAGGCAGGTGGATTTCTGAGTTCGAGGCCAGCCTGGTCTTCAGAGTGAGTTCCAGGACAGCCAGGGCTATACAGAGAAACCCTGTCTCGAAAAACAAAAAAAACAAAAACAAAAAACAAAAAAAGAGGCCTTGTGGGTCACCTGTAGCTGTGATCCTACCACTCAGGAAGTGAGATGGGAGAATTGCCACAAATTTAAGACAAGCCTTAGTTACACAGTGATTTTAAAGCCAGCTAACTACATACACCCCATCTCAAAAAATGGGGTAAGGGGGCCTGCGGCCTAGATGAGGGAGGGAAGTGACTTGTCTGTATGGAACTCATCCCAAACAGATCCAGCCCGGTATGTGCTGTCCTACAGCCTGTGATTCCTGTGGGGTCTCAGTGACGGTCTCACCGATGCGAGTGTGACTAGGAGAGTATAACTGCAGGGACAGCCATGGAAAGCGCGGGCTGAGGGGAGGACAGCAGTCCCGGGACAGAAAGGAAAAGGCGTTGAGCCCTATCAAAACATGGAACCCCGGGGAAGGACTCCATTGAAACTCTAGGTCAACATGCAAAGTGCCATATGCCAGAGGCTGTGAATCTAGGGAGGCCACCTCAGGGTCACTGTGGGACTGGAGCAGACCTTTCTATCACTAGCACATAGAATCTGTCTATCTGCAGCATGTCTTTAGGTAGTAACTGTCCATCAAGGCCAGCTGACCACAGACTGTCACTACCGATGACCCTCTGAGCTTCTAGATGCTCAGCCACAATCACAAGTGTCTTCTCGTTTCACTCAC
The DNA here is from genome assembly GCA_002335545.1 of Apodemus speciosus. Classification (NCBI taxonomy): domain Eukaryota; kingdom Metazoa; phylum Chordata; class Mammalia; order Rodentia; family Muridae; genus Apodemus; species Apodemus speciosus. The sequence goes on along the minus strand of BDUI01002345.1, from coordinate 23,848 downwards.
CTGGCCCCACAGAAGGCAGGCTGTCTGTGGGAGGGGAGAAGGGCAACTCTCCTCCCTCTGCAGAGTCTCCCTCCTGCTTAATTGATAAAGTGCTGGTGCTTGCTGGAATCCCTGTGAGAGGGAAAAACCCGATGAGGGCCATTCTTGACACAAGTATCACAGAGATATGGCCAGTCCTCAGCAGGCMCGAGACGTACTTAAGGGTCTGGCAGGAAGAAGAGGCTCCCTCTGGAGAGCTTCTGAGATGAGGGTAGAGCTATAGAGGTGACATCGCCAATGCCATGTAGGCCCAGGCTCACAACCTGCCCCTCCACGTCTGTCACCTCCATCAGTCTCAAAATAATAGAAGGTTTGGGAAGGCCCCAGAACAGAGTCCCGGTTTTTCAGTGGGTGACGACATTATCTCCTACCCCAGGTCCCATTTCACAGATCCCATGCATACAGCTGGAGCTTATCCTGGCTGGGTGGACACCAGGGAAGGAAGACGTCATGTGCTGTGGGGAAATGCAGAGACCACCGGAAGGCACACAAGGCAACAGGATTAGGAGTGAGGCCATCAGCCAGAGAAGATAAGGGAACACGGTAAACCCACTCTTGTAAGGCGCTCATGTCCTCAGAGTCGGCCTCAGAAAAGTACGAGCAGGGACCGCCTGAAAACAGAAGCAGCCGCAGATCTGGGATGAACGGAAAGTCGGCGTTCTCAACAGTTTTCAGAAAGAACACTGAGAAACTGCAGCGTCCCACCTAGGGCCACACGGGGAGGTGGGACAGAGACCACCCGGTGAACGGCCACTGTAGAAAGCTGCAGCAGGCCCATCCACACTCTTGCCCTCACTCCGGGCAGATGGGTGTGTCCAGGCCCCACGGTGCTATTCAGACATCTGCGCACTGAAAAGACTAAACCTACCTCTTCAAGCTCCAGCTCCCACGAGCCTGCCCCCAGCTCCACATTTGGCTTCTCTTATGCTGAGAATGCCGGCGCTGCTGTCCAGCTCTTCTCACTCACCAGTGCCTGGCTCAGGAGGAGCCGTGCTTGCTTCTTCTTGCTGCTGCTCGGGTGTCTGCCTTTCATTTGGTTGCGTCTGGGCAGGGCTAGCTGGACTTGGGGCCCGCTCTGGACTCAAAGAAATGCCTAGAAACACAAACCACTGTCATAATATCAAGGTCTCCCAGACAGGAGGCCAGTGACTCCAGGGCCACACTAAGAGTCTCTGGGATTCTGGGCTATCAGGCCAAAGACAGAATATGAAGATACAGTGGCCATGCCCACTGCCTGGGCTCAATCCATTTTGGATGTCTCTCACAGGTCCTTGTTCCCTGCTAATCCATCTCATCAGCCCTAACTTCACTTTTAAATTTTGATTCAAGTTCTCACTAAGTTGCCCAGGCTGGCCTTGAACTCGTTCTGTTGACTAGGCAGGTTCTGACCCACGAGTCTCCTGTGCCCAGGACAGCTTGGATTACAAGCTATAGACCCTGCTTAAACGTGAACTCTTGATTCTTTCCTATTTGTTTGGTGTTTTTTTTTTTTTAAATTACAATCCTCCCACCTCAGACCTTGAGGAGTTAGGGTTATACTTTAATAGGTGGATTCTACGGTACATAAATTACACCTCAGTAAAACTGTTGAAAGTGTGGGTAGAATCGGATGGAGTTCGTATAGATTTAAAAGACATAAACCAAATGCCGTATGTGCTCTTTGGGTTATTAAGATCTCAAAACAGAATAAGGACTGAATGTTAGATGATTTTTTGTGGGTGGGTGATGATATTGTGGTTATGTCTAGGAAAAGAGATGGGTAGCAAATTTCTATTATGATTTTTTTCTTTCTTCTCTTTTTGATTCGAGGTCTCACCCTATAACCTAGGCTTTCCAAAAACTCACTGCTGACAATCAGGGATAATGATTACTCTACTGTTCTACTTTGGGTTATATTTAAATATTTTTATTGCCAAACATGGTGGCACAGGTTTCTAATTCTAGCACTTGGGAGAAAGAAACAGGCATTCAAGGCCGACATGGTCTACACAGTGAATTCCAGGACAGCCAGAGCTCCCTAATAGTGAGACCCTAAATTAAATAACCAAAAATAAAATAAGTAAATAACTGTGTGAGTGTGTGGCGTGTGTGAGAGAGACAGACAGACAGACAGACAGAGAATATGAGTATTTTGCTTGCATGTAAGTATATACACTGCATCCATGACTCCTGCCCACAGAGGCCAGAAGAGGGCACCAGATCCCTAAACTGGAGTTACGGAGAGCTCTAAGTTGCCATGTGGGTGCTGGGAACTGAACATGATCCTCTGCTAAAGCAGGGAGTGCCCTTGACCTCTGAGCCTCCTCCCCAGCCCCCAGAGGAGTCAATAGTAGTCCCTTTGGAGCCATTGTCAAACACTGGCTATGGAGCAGTCCTAGTCTTGTCCCCCAGGATGACAGATGGACATGGACCCACTGTCCATCAGGTGACACAAAGTAGCTGCTTTGCCATAACTGACCGGCAGCCCTCTCAGAAGATGCCTATTACATCCTTGATCTCTATTTGCTACCTCTGACCTCATGACCCTCCCTTTTATGCTGGTGCCTCCTATACAGAGGCAGAATCCCTACAGTTCTAAAAAGCCTTCTCTTCACTCCTACTCAGAGCAGCCTCGGACAGAATGCAGCCAGCTCTGGGTAAGGGGCTTGTGCTCCCTTCCCAGCTCCGGAACGGTCCAGTCTACCCAGGAAGGCAGTTTGCTGTCCACTGTGCCCCGCAGTCTTAGGAGGAGCAGTACTTACTGGTGTTTGCTTTCCTTGGGCACACGGTCTCCTCCTCATTCTCTTCCTCCTGGCCCCGGGGGCCTGCAGGACAAGGCTCTTCTCCCCTCTCTATCTGGGTGAGGATGTCTGGTTTGGAGATGGCATAATCTGCATACAGAATGGGGAGGGCACGGAGAAAGATCTGAGTCTGGCTGCCCAGAGCAAAGGTAAAGACCGCAGGAAGTCATTGTTGGATGAAAGCCCAGGTGTCCCTCTGCAGCCTCACCCAGGGAGACGAGCGTCTCGTAGTTGCCCCTCATCACGTGCTTGTAGAGCTCCTTCTGCCAGTCCTCCAGCTCGGCCCACTCGAATTCGGAGAAATACACGGCCACGTCATCAAAGGTCAGGGGCACCTGAAACCACAGTGTCACACCTGTTCACCTACATGCTTACAGGCACAGGCCCTTAGGCTCCCCACGTCAGGGCATCCAAGGCTACCTTGGGGGCCTCTCCCTTGCTGCCAGGGGGCAGCCGCAGGACCCGCATGAGGTTCTCCACATTCTCCAGCCGCCGCTGCAGCAGCCCGTACTCCTGCAGCAGGGTCCCCAGCACGGCCCACTTGCCCTCCAGCTGGTTACTGAACTCCACGGCCGTCTTCTCACAGTCAGCCAGCTTCTTCTCCGCTGTCCCTGAGCGGCCCTCCAGAGTCAGCAAGCGGGCCAGGCAAGAATCCACTTTCTTCTCCAAGGCCTGAACAGCAGCCACCACGGTCCACAGTGTGATTTCTGTGGAGTAGAGGTATGAGCTCTTCTCTGCATGTGGCTGGAGTGAAAAAGAAGGGGTAAAAGGCCTCTTATTACACATCTGACTGTCCCTCTCAGAAAGCTGCTCAAGAGACCAGAGAATCCTATAATCAAAATACCCGTGTACTGGCTGGTTGTGTGTCAACTTGACACAAGCTGGAGTTATCACAGAGAAAGGCACCTCTCTTGAGGAAATGCCTCTATGAGATCCAGCTGTAAGACATTTTCTCAATTAGTGATCAAGGCAGGTGGGGGCTTGGGGGGTGGACGGAGTTGGGGGATGTAGCGCTTAACACTGGTTTGTGGGTTTTGTTGTTGTTTAAAAGGCATTTTGTCCCATGTACCTGTAGGTCTATAATCAAAAATTTACCCGACATGGGATAAAAATATTTGGAGCCCGGTGGGAAGTTGGGGGGGGGGGCATGTATCTTTAATCACAACACTCTGGAGGCAGAGGCAGGCAGATCTCTGTGAGTTTAAGGCCAGCCTGGTCTACATACAGAGTGAGTTCCAGGACAGCCAGTATTACACAGAAACTCTGCCTCCCCTCCCCCCMAAAAAAAACAAAAATAAAAAACAAACAAAACTGGAAAGAAATGTGTCTATTCTGAACACGTACACATTTTTCTTGTCATCATTTCCTCCACGATGTAACTCTTAGCCTTTCATTGTATTAGCAGTCTAAAAATCGACTTAATGTATTTTAAAGCATATGAATAGGTTATATGCAAATACTACACGATTTTATGTAAGGGACTTGAGCATCCGTGGTGTCAGCTGTAGTTATTAGCACAGTGTTGAGATCTATCCTGTTAGCAAGTTTCTTGGGATATTAGGTACTGCAAGAGGGACAGGAGCAGGTGGAAAGAAACCGGAGGGGTTTACAGTCCTACTCGCATAACCTACAGAACTCCCAGCTCATTTTCTATTCCTTGCAGTCAGGGAACCCAGAAGGACACACAGCAAACTTAAAGAAAAAGGGGGGTTCCTTTCAAGAAGCTTCCAGGAGGCTAGTTTCGGAAACTTGTCTGAGATGTATTGGTAATAATAGATACCATTTACTGAGAGATTTTTTTCTTACAGGTGAAAATTCTTCCAGCATGTCCTCTAAATTGGCATACTGAACTTTACCAAGTCTTGTCCACCTCCCCCCGCCTTTTTGAGACAGTGTTTCTCTATGTAGCCTTGGCTGTCACTCTGTAAACAGGCAGTGTTTCTCTATGTAGCCTTGGCTGTCACTCTGTAAACAGGCTGGTTGGGGGTTTAAAGGCATGCCCCACTGCCTCTGCCTCCACGGCACCCACCAGGATCCAAGCTACCCTTCTAAAAAGAACTGCTAAACTTTTAATGGCTCTCAACCTTCCATAGCTGTGGCCCTCATGTTGTGGTAATTCCTGTCCTAGTTAGGGTTTCTATTGCTGCAACAAAACACCATGACCAAAAAGCAAATTAGGAAAGAAAGGGTTTATTTGGCTTACACTTCCGCATTTCTGTTTATCACTGTAGGAAGTCGGGACAGGAACTCAAACATGGCGGGATTCGGAAGGCAGGAGCTGATGCCGACGCCATAGAGGGACGCTATTACTGGCTTGCTTCCTCAGTCAGCTTTCTTGTAGAACCCGGGACTACAAGCCCAGGGATGGCCATCTACAATCGGCTGCCCCCAACTTCCCCACTGATTACTTGAGAAATGCCGTACATCTGGAGGGAGGCATTTCCTCAACTGAGGCTCCTTTCTCTCTGATGAATATAGCCTGTGTCAAGTTGACATACAAAACCAGCCAGTACAATCCCTAACCACAGAATTATTTTGTTGGCACTTCACAACTGTAACTTCGCTACTGTTATGAATTGTACATATCTGATACGGGACTCCAAGGGGGTGACGACCCACGGGTTGACAACCTCTAGATCTGGGAGTGGGAAAAAAAAGTCACAAAATTCAGAAACCTGTTGCAAACTGGGTTCAGTATTGTTTCCTACGAAAAAATAGGGTCGCTAGGTATTTTAATGGTGGGCTCATCCTAAGGAGTTGACCTGACGCTCCTTCGCAGCCTCAACCTTGCGGATGTGGCAGGTAAGCGACACTGGCTCGGGTCTGACTGCTGGGCCGCAGGTCTCAGAACAAACAGTGGGCAGGGTCCTCCCAGGCCTCCCGGAGAAAAGTGAGCGCCCGGCCTAGCGGGCTTCGGAGGCCGCGTCGCGGTCACCGGTCTTAGGGCCCAGCCCACCAGGCCTGGTTCAGGCCGCCCGCCGCCAGGTGTGGGCTGATGGCTTCGGTGGCCGACGTGGCCTCCGGGCCGGGGGCTCCTTGACCCCAGCGGGCTGGGCCGCGGCCGTGGCCAGGGTAGGGGGCTCTCCAGGCCGGGAAGGCCGAGACCCTCGCACACGGCGGCCATAGGCCGGGGCGCTTACCAGGGCAGGCGCCGGTTCAGCCATGGCTAGCGCGTCGTCGCTGGGCTGCGGTCCTCCGCCGACAGATCTGGCCAGGCGCAGGCCAATTTTCAGTCAACAGGTCGGACCGAGCGCGGGCTGCGTGTCGGTGAAGAGCCGGAGCTGCTGTCTAGCGGCCGCAAACTCTACACGGACCCAAGCCACGTGCCCAGCGGGCCCTTTAACAGAGCCGCTGCGGAGGCCGCGCCCGGCGCGCACAGCGCCCCCTGCAGCCAGAAGGACCGCACTCCGCGGCCGCCAGCCTGCCGCGTCCACCCTGCCACGGGGGCCCCGGGCGGGCGGCACGCAGCCAGCCTCAGGCAAGCCTAGCGGCGGGTGAATTCAAGGAAGACGCCCAGCCGGGAGGGAAACGCTCAGGAAATCCCTGAACTCCGAGCTGGGGCGGAACACCCTCATCCCAAGGGGGTTCAGATTCCCTTTTCTAGGGTCTCTAAGAGGGGAATCTAGGGGAGAACGTAAAGGTTTCTAAATTCCATTTTTTTGGTTTTTCAGAACAAGTAGGAAGCGCTAAGGGAAATGGTGCGTTTAAAACAAAATGCAAGGCCAGGACAGGGGTGTACTTTAGTAGTAAAGCGCTTGCTTGGCTTCTGGCAGAACCCGAGGGAGGTACTTCCGAGGTATTCTCCCCTCTTGCACTCACCTTTGAGGCTCTTAGCCTCCGTGTACCACCTGAGTGCTCCTTCTTCCAGCCTCTGCCACACCCCGTCTGGACTGACTTGTGCATCAGCAGAGCGGCCTGTTAGCCTTGGCTCCGGGAGGGGAACTGGCGTGGACCATCCAGTTCTCCCTGCCAGGAGGCTTCAAAAGAGACCGTGGACAGGAACACAGCTACTAGATTCATTTGTAAGGCTTTCTAACCAATTCATGTCCTGAAGTGTCCTTCTGAAACTAGAAAGCTTTGCTCTGGAAAGCCAGAATTAACCTTGGAATATAAAAATAAAACCRTTTTCTTCGTTTCCTGCATTTTTCCAATCATTCTCATTCTATGGTCATTATTCAACAAGCCAATAAATAAACTTATAGCTGGCAACTGTTTTGAATCTTTGGGTTTGTTTGTGTGCGTGTGTATGTGTGTGTGTGTGTTAGGGATTATTTCTAAACAAAGTGTGAATCAGCTGACATGGTAAGGACACAAAGAAACTACCTCTCTCTAAGGTGCATCACTGCATCCTTAGCATTTAGGGCAAGGCCAGGAAGTGCTACTTTGAGTTACATCAAAATAAGAGGTAAATCACATTTAACTCTTTATATAACAAGATCCAAATCAACATTTAGCATTATTCATTTTGATTTGTTATTAAACTGGATCTTGTTATGAAGCACAGACTGGCAAATGATCCCTCTGCCTCAGTCTCCCCAGTGCTAGGATTGCAGCTTGTGTTACTGTAACCAGCTCATTTTGAAAATTCTTAATACCACCTGAAAGACAAAACTGCAGGTATGTGCTCATAAACTAGGAACCTCAGTAGGATCTCATTAAAGGTCAGACTGAAACATTTAAGGTGGGTTGGAGAGATGGCTCAGCAGTTAAGAGCACTGACTGCTCTTCTAGATGGTGGCTCATAGCCATCTTTAATAGGATCCAATGCCCTCTTCTGGTGTGTCTGAAGACAATGACTGTATATATATAAAACAAATAATTTAAAAAGGACATTTAAGGTTATGAAACACTAATAAATTGTGACCTTTAAAATAATAGTTAAGGCATGGTGGCATACACTTCTAATCCTAGTAACTCTGGAAGGACAGAATTGGTGTTTGTGAATTCCAGGCCAGCCTCCTAGATTTCAGACTTAGTTAGGGAGTTAAGATTTTATTGCTGTGAAGAGACAACACGACCAAGGCAAACATTTGGTTGGTCCTGGTTACAGTTTGAGAGATTCTGCCCATTACAATCATGGTGGGAGCGTGGCAGCACGCAGGCAGACCTGGGGCTGAAGAAGGAGCTGTGAGGTTTAGGTCTTGATCCAAGGCAGGCAGAAGGGAACTCTCTGCACTGAGCAGAGACTGAGCATTAGGAGACCTCAAAGCCCACCTCCACAATGGCACAAGTCCTCTAACAAGGCTACATCTCCAATGAGGCCACACCTCCTAATAGAGGGCCAAGGATATTCAAACCACCGCACTACCCTCTATGAGTATAGTCATTGTGAGACTGAGATCCTGCCTCCAGAAAATAATAAGTTAATGTGAAATACAACCAGATGGATCTGAAAATGTACTAGAAAGTGGAAAACATTAACAATGACCTTTACTCAGAAAGGGAGAGGTATTTTTCCTTTTGAGATGAAATCTCCATATGCCTGGTGAACTTGTCTATAGCCTGGACTGGCCTTGAACTCAAGGCAGTCCTCTTGCTTTGGCCTCCTTAGAACTGAGTTACAAATCATAAGCCACTACAATAGGCTAAGTATATTTTTTTTAGTATTTGTGTGTGTGTGTGTGTGTGTGTGTGTGTGT
>BDUI01002342.1:72534-82927 GCA_002335545.1 Apodemus speciosus | reverse complement strand
AAATTCATATATAACCTTCTACAACAATCAGAGAATTGCTGGTCTCATATCTTATTCAGTCTGGGCTTCTAAAAAGGCCCCCTACAACCTTGGGTAGCTTTAATAGACATTTATTTCTCATATCTGTTCTTACGAGAGACCTGAGTTCAGTGTGTCCACATGGTCAAGGCAGAGAGCTTCTTCTGGACTTAGAGACTGTAGTGTTCTTGCTTAGTCCTTAGGAAGGGGCTTCAGTTTCCTCCTGYAATGTGCTGTTTAAGCTTGTGACTCCTGATGATGTCAATAGGAAGATGTATGCTTAAGTTACTAATTACTTCTATATAAGCTACAGCAAGTTTTCCAATTACGAAGCTACATCTCGGACTTGATTAAAAGAGTCAAGGGCACAGAAAGTTTGTGAAGTATGCCCTATACTTTGCCCATTGTTCTGCAGGGTTTTTTTTTACTTGAGCTTTTAATTTAGAAAATGACTCCAAACATTTAATATCTTGTGGGAAATGGCCCACCAAACAAACAAATAAAAAGACTTCAATAGCTCGTATATGTTCCCTTGTATTCTGAACTTACTGAAAGAGATGTTTTTTAATTTATAAAAATGTCAATTGTGCTGCAACGGTGCTTGATAAATTAAAAATGCATTGGATGTGAACACTAGCTTCCTCGAGTCAAAGCTAAGTGAAWTGTGAAGGTCACCTTTATGCTGCATGGGAAAGCAAGCCAGACCACGGACCTCCTGGGAACGAACATGGTACTATCTTTCTCCACAGTTGTTGTGTGTTTCTGAGATCTGTTTCCTTGGAGCATCTTTTAGTTTACGAAGGTAGAGCAGTATCTTTTTCCCCTTTCATTTCATTCTCTTCTCTTAGATAATGAAATTCTGCCCCCCGCCCCCACTTTACATTGTAGAACTTATGTCTGGATGTAACTGAGATTGCATGTTTAAAGAAGAGAATTCTCATAAAATATTCTGCATCTCATCCCTTCCTTGTATCTCACTGACCCTAGCTTTCAGAATTTCAGCCCAGGAGCTCCTGAATAATTGCCATGTGCACTTGTGCCAGGTACAGAGAGTTGAGAGGTTTTCAGCAAAGAATCCAACACCGTGTACCTCTGAGGCTCATGTGATTCTTGAAGGATCTTTCGACTCCTTGCTTTTAAGTAAAAAAAAAAAAAAAAAGCATTACTAGAACCAAGGCCTAGGGCATAGCATGGGTTTGGAGCCTGGCTGCCAGGCCCGAGACTCAGGCCTGACTAAACTCTCCTCTGAAGACAGACATGACCTCTGCTTCTTTGGATTTTTGTCTTTTAAAAACTTTTAACTCAGCTGCCAAGGTTGCTCAGTGCCTTGGATTACTCACCMGCTCAGATTTGGAGCAAGAATCCTAGGGATGTTTTCACAGTCTAAGATCCCTGGCAAGGTCCCAGACTGTAAATGAACTGAGAAACGTGGTGTCAGTTCTCTAAGCTTCCCTGCCACACAGGCTTTCCAAGGACTGCCCTAGCCCTGAGCTCCCAGGAAAGGGGCTGGTAATCTGGACTTTTCCCCCTAAGGTCTTTTTTTCCCCATCCTTTTGAATGGCAGATTTAGTTCAGGTGCTAGGTACATTTCTTTTCTAATCAAATTTTACAATCCAAATAAACCTTTTATTATTCCTCAGTGACAATCTTTTTCTGAATGTCTTTCTTATGGTTCCTAAACCTATATGTGCTTCAATAATTACGGATGTTTCTGTCATATAAAAAAAGACGCTGGGGATAGTTGAAACATTTCCTAGATTTATGTTCTCAACTCTTTGGTGCTTAGCATACAAAACCACACCTTTGAAATTCTTTACCATGCATGGGCATTTATGAAATGTTTAATAATATTCATGGTAGCTGGATTAACTCTCCTCATGCTACGTTGAGTCTGATAACAATTTAAATCACCAGTGTGTGAGGTGCAATTTAATCAGATTTTCCTTCACAAAGAATGGATTCTTACTCTTTGCTACATCAGTAATCCATATTCTTGACTACTCAGAGGTTTAAAATATTCTAGGAAGAGCACAATGTGTGTTTTAAACTGTGACTTTCTATTAGATTGTTTTGTAAACTGCAAACTACAACATAGATTTCCCTAATTTGTTTACCTGAAGTTAATTAAAGGAATATTTAATCAAGACAAATGATTTCCAGTCTGGGACTTTAATCAAAGATAATTGGAAAGGCATTATATTACCTAGTGTTCATTGAGACTATAAAGGACTAGTCCTGGAGCAAATTGATTTTAAAGTATTACCTAGCATCATCACATATGTCCATGAGGTGTTTTCCAGGGCTTGCATAGTCAAGGTCATGTGTCACTAGCATKATAGGATCATTAGCAGTTCAGATATTTGAACTCCAATGGAGCAGATTCTAGATTCACACTATTTATACCATTTCCCTTCCTTCTCCAATAARCCATCTTACAGCCCCTATGTCTTACTCACAAGAAGGAATTCTGGTCCTCATAGATACTCACAAAGATTCTACACAGAACCTTCTCATATTCTGAAAGTGAGAATGTATCCCACGGGTAAGCTCAGCACTGACTTGGAACACAGGGACAGTTTGAACGTGTCTGCAACTCAGCATCAACCTGTAGTCCATGTCTTGGAAGCAAATAACTAGAGGGGACAGTGTGAAGACGTGGACTTTGTTGGAAACAAATCCTCATAAATGGGATTAATAACCTCAGAATAGTACCCTAACAGAACTTCCTTCCCCTTATATAATGTGAAGGTTCCGATGAAGGAGCCATCTCTAAGGAATGGGCACTCACCAGAACTTGGGTCTGTTTTCACCTTGATTAAGCAGTATTTCTGTGTTTGTTCATAAACTACCCAGTGTAAGGCACTTTGGTATAAAAATCCAAGTAGATGACAGCTGACAGCACCTTTCCTAAGAGAGAGAGATGCAAGTGAATCATCCCTGAATGATACCACAATGAGACAGTGATGAGAACAGTCATTATGGTCCCTGCCTCTCTAAATGAGCAACACTAGGTGCACACTGCTGATGGAAAATATGCAGGTATAAGGTATGGACCTTTCATATTGGTGGCCTTTCCAGCATATTCCACAACAGCAATGCTAATATTTTACAGAGCACTATCTGTTCATGTGCTCTGTAAGCACAATCTTCATGAGACACTCATATATGTGACCAAACTCAGAAGTCCCATGAGACAGGGTTTCTTCCCTTAGGTCTTGCATGTGTGAGGTTGCAGGGGACACTCACAATGCACCATGCATTCATCTTGACCATTTCTTGTAATCAAGCTCTATGCAGCCTTTCTCCAACTTGTATGGACAAAGAACGTGTTTTTATTTCACTTTTTAATTGTTTATTTGTTTTTAGAGAATCTGTAGAAGCTAGGAAGCAAATATGTGCCTATGTCTAATTATATGCCCCAGACAAGGGTCTGAGACATTACTGGAAAAGCAATTGCTCTTTTGGGCAATGTATTTCAACAATCAAGAAATAAAACTGTGTAATTCCATAGGTATCTTCATGTGTGTGAGTTCTCTCCCATTTGACTCTTGAGATCCACAGTGCCCTGTGTCCTGTTGTGTGTCCAGGAGACTATCAGCCCATCTACTTATCTTCTCTGACATAAGTTGAGATTGGGAAGGAGAAGGAGAGTGACAGGGTATTTCTTCTTTGACTCTTTTCACACTAGGTGTTGTGGACATCCCTTGATGGATGGGCAGCCTGTTATGACGAGTGCTGGAGTATCAAATATAGACTATTGATTTTCCTTAACTTCCACCCATGTTCATACACCTGTGCATTGAGTAAATGCCTCTCCTTCAGTTTAGAAGTGTGTCCTGTCTGTTTTTTTTTCCAGGAGCCTAACTGGAATATCCTTCTTAAGTGTTTTAAAAACAGATTTAAGTTTAACTGTATTTTGAGGACTATTTTCTATCAATTTTTATTAAACATGGTTTCTATAACTCCACTGTGATGTATTAGAGCCCCAGGGAAAACAGTGGAGGTGATAACTATCTATTTTATAAGGAGGAAAATAAAGCAGAAGGACTTCACCTTGCCATCTAACTCCTTCTCTATTTATCTGCTACCACGAATSGATACTTTTTTACTGTGTGAGAGACCTCATCCCACCTGCTGAAAAAGAAAGGGGTTCAATGAATAGTAGAGCAACTTGGATATTTCAAACTCTCCTTCATTTGGTCCTCTGCAAAGACACTGATTCATCTCACCTGGTGGCCAAGGAAACATTAAAGATATGAGTTGAGCAGCATATATCTAGTTCTCCTGAAGAAGTGAGGCCAGTGGCATGTTTAGAAAGAGTTCTCTGCAGTCTCTGAAAGTTAGATAATGCAGAAGATGGATGCAAACTAAGAAAGGAAAATATTGAATTGATAGAAAGAACTAGAGAACCTTATGTGATTGCAAAACCATGAGCCCAACCCAAGCATCTCCAGGGTGCCTAATTCCTACAGGGGCATCTTTGAGTTACTGCACTGTAAGCTTCCATTTTCTTTTATTCAGACACACTGGAAACAGTACTTATTTCCTGATCATTTGCTTACTTCTCTACATTTCTTCAAACTTGGTTGTAGCCCCGATAATCTGAGCATAAAGAAGCTCATTATTTGAAGACTGTGATGTAATTAATGACAACTTTGGACTAAACAATGTTCTTGTTTTTCATGTTCTTCATACATGATGTCTTACTGGAGCTCATTTAACTTAACAAAAGCTAGACACTGGCCCAGCCCTGCCCTTAACCTTCCCTTGGGATCAGAATGAGCAAAGGGGAGAAATGAAGTTATGATCAAGTGACAGCAGAAACTTCTCTTGGCTCTGGAATTTCTGGCCATAATGTCTTGGAGGAAAAAAAATAATGCTTCCCAGAGGAGCTCTAAACACTCTACAACATTCTGATGAACTTAGGAGTTGTCATGTAAGCCAGGCAGGAAAGAGGATGAGATGCTTCTGGAAATGATGGATGGTGAGTYTCTATCACCGTTTTCAGCAGGTGCTTTTCTCTTGACCTCTTTTGGTTGTCGGCTGAAGGCAATTTAGGTTTAATAGAGGACTGTAGGTTTGTGTCTACATTGTGTATCAATCTTGGGCTGTTACTGTCCTCCTTATAACCAGCAAATAGTGAAAGCAATGACAACCTTAAAGAAGAAGTCCAAATAGAGTAGCAAGCTGGCCTCCTGAGATGTGTGTGGTCTTTTCTCAGTGTATGGTCTTCCTTTAACATTTAAAAAAACGTAAGCAGCAGTTAAAAGGCATTCAAGAAAGGAAGTCTTCACACATTTGTGTATCCATGGCTGTGCAAAAGATGGGGGGACAGACTTAGAGCCCTCAATGACTTTGGATAGCTTGCATCACAGTTCAGTTTTCTCACCAGGGCAGTTTTGGGAAGTGTTTTGTATGTACCTTGAAGGATATTTTCATTTATCATTACAATTGGAAAAATTATAGAGTTTGATAAATATTTATGTGGTGTCACTACACTCGTAGTGTTTCTCTGAAATGAAAATGGGCTGCAGCCTGTATTTGCAGCTTGCCAATTTCTTATGAAAGCATATCTTACCAAGAGAATCTGCAAAGAGTGGTAAGTAGGTCTCGGTTCAATTCATATTAAATCCTGAACACTGCTATGCAAGTTATTGAATATAATAGAGATCTCCAAATTTTCCCATTGGACACTGTAGAATTTACTGGTTCCTGTGGGTCATCCTTTGTGACTAAATTCACAGATTTTCATTTGCATAGCGCAGTTAATATTCTAGTTGCTTTAAAAAAGCAACAAACTAGTGAAAATGGTAGCTAGTAGAATATATCAAATATGAAACATAGTGACCTAAATACTCCATAAAACTTGAGAAAATTAAGATACAATTTTTAGCTATGTACAACACACAGATTAAAAGATTATTTGGCAAAAACATAAAGGCATAGATGTTTACCTCTGAGACCTATAAAACGTTTCTAGCCTTCCACTTTCTTCTTCCCAAATTCTAATACTGTGCACCTATTCCCTGTTGCTATACAGTGAATGTATAATGAGTTAAGTCAAGGGATGGTAGTGCAGGCAGAGAAATGCATAGCAGTCAACTATGCCATGTACAGGAARCATAACTGTCCGCCAGCCACTTTTCCTGTGGCCTTAACCTCACCTTTGGATTGTGAGATGATTTCCACACATTCCGAGGTCAAACTGAGAAGCAAATGGAACCCTGAAATGAGTTAGTGATGAGACAAAAGTCTTATGAGGAAGAAATGACAACCCCAGAAATGAACCCAACTTTCTTAGGGCCAGAGAAGTACYATGGAGTGGCTGCTTTTAGGAACCATCAAGAAACAACAGAAAAGAAAATGTACTTTTTCACAGTAAGGAAAGAAATTACAGTTCCATAAACGGGAAAGTCCATAAATATCACAGACATCATTTAAACCCACAGAGATAACATGGCACTTTGCTGATCAAACGCTAACATTTGCCTACATTTCTAGCTGCATCTTTGGTTTGCATGTCTCTCCTTAATATAGCAATTTTGTAGTAATTGCTCTAAAAAGCATGGAAATACCATTTACTTATCTTCCACAGTGGATGACTGAAATCTGTTTTTTATTATTGAGACTTTAAGATGTATTATTTCAGGCTTACTTGTTATTGGTAATTTAATGTAAACTTTCAACCTTGCTATCAGATTTTGGAAGAATGTCTATCAAACCCCTTTTTTATATGCACTGCCACAAATATTCTTAACATTAATGCTGACACTGATCTGCACTCTGTATAGTAAAAACCATATAGCATCCTCTATCTGTTTCTCTGTCTCTCTGTCTCTGTCTCTGTCTCTGTCTCTGTCTCTGTCTCTCTGTCTCTCTGTCTCTGTCTCTGTCTCTCTCTCTCTCTCTTTGTTTCTCTCTCTCTCTCTCTCATCAAATTATTTAAAGAAAACAAGCCACAGTTCATGGCAATGTTCGTTCTTCATTATCCAGGAGAAAGCATCCACTGTGACTGTGGTAGGAGTCCTATGTCATGTTTGTATGTCTTTTGACTTGGGAATTTTTTCTTYGGCAACCTTTTGGATCTTTTCTTTTTATTTACAGAACCCAGAAAAAAGAAATAAACTAAACAATAATCTGTACAACTGGTATGTTAGGGGCTGGAGAGAAATGTTTCCTGAACAAACTACAGACTCTGGATTTGTATTATTAGCACCCACATAAAACCTCAGCAYGGCTAGGGGTGCTTGTAATCCCAGTCATGTAGAGGCGGAGACAGAAAGATTTCTAAGGCTCACTGCCAAGCTAGTCTGGCTGCACTGATTGAATTTCAGGTACAGAGAGAGACCTGGTTTCACTTAACAAAATGGAAGGCTATGAAGAGATGGCACAGAGGGTAAAAAACACTTGAYATTCAACTGTGTGAACTAGAGTTTGGATTCCAGCACCCAATGCCTAGAAAGYCAGCTCCAAGAGATCCAATATGATCTTCTGGTATCTGCAGTCACCTACAGATACATGTGCGGATACACTCACACAGACATGCACACATTAAAATMAATCTTAAAACACTAAATATAAGATGGATGATGACTGAAGAAAACAGTAATATCAACCCCTGATGTACTCTACCCATGTACAAATACACATGAACACATATACACCATTGACATACCTACGTCATATGCATTTATAGATGTACTTTTGTATGTGTGTACAAAACTCACAGTTCTTTGCCTCACTTGGGTGTGCACTGGGATGTGTTTGGTATGCTCTTATTGAATCACTCAGCATCGCTGCAGATGCTTGTATAGGCTAATCTTAGCTCAAAATTCTAAACTTTATAGGCACAAAGAATGGTTCAAAAGAACATAATCATAGCTTAGCTAATTTAGGACTTCAGAATTTGGTGGGATACCGTGAAGAAGCAAGATATAAGTAAAGGCAGCAATTAGGAACGTCTCAAGTCACCCTCAAGTCAAATTTGCTCTAATCTATGGGAATTTCATACTYTACACATGGCTTGTTTATGTTATTTTGCACGTAATTCTTATAAGATAAATTTTCACATACAYAATCCAATAACATTTAGAAACTGTACAGTAGAAATTCTTCTCAAAATAAGTTTGTGACCTACAATGAGAAGCTACCTCTCAACGAGGCTRTAGGAAAGACTCATAGACCAGTCCCGCTGTGTGCTTTATTACTAGATAGGGAATTAGCATTGCCTTGTCTCTCTTCCACGTTTCTCATATGAGAAAAGAAGCTTGTTTCTGAATTTCTTGTCTGAGTCTTCCTCTTTTTGATGGAGTTTCAATTTGGGCAAAGCAGCCTAGCAGTGAATCAGAGAGCTGAATCAGGGCACTACAGTCATTTTCTGGAATAACAACCACAAGCATGCCTTATAGGTTCAAGCCAGAAAGAGTTTGTCAGTTCATTACCACACAGTAAGAAAGTGATCATTGTAATGAAAATACAGGATTATCACCACTGCCCAGGTTCCCTATGAGAGGGCTGAGAGAAGCCACAGTGCCTTATATGTCCCTCAGGGTGCAATCCCAGGGAAGAGCCCGTGAGGACAACTGAAAGCCAGGCTAGATGGAAGTGTGTACTTGAACAAGTACACACTGGCATGATATTAAAATGGACTCAGCTTCACAACAACCTCCAGATCGTTTCTCMGGACCCCGAGTATCTCTGGGAGGCCACAGGGATCCCTAGGGTAGGATTGTTTCAGCCTGGACCTAGAAGAAAGGTGAGCAGAGTCTCACTTTGCAGTCCCCTCCTTGTGTCTGGCCTCATATTAATACAATCTTTGTCACAAGGTAGTACCAACTTCTCAGCTAAGACTTCTCTGATATGCTGATGTATCTGGGTGGCTGTTTGAGAACCCAGAGCTTTGATATGCACAATCCTTTCTTTGCTATCACCACCTCCCTTTTTATGGGTGTTATTGGGGGTTGGATCAGGGATCCCTGCTATGTTTGCTCTTCATTGTTCTCAATGAAGAGTTATAGTTAGGAAGCAAGGTAAGAATTAGCRGTTAAGTCSAGGTTGCTGTAGAGCAGCCTTGACRTGGATGGAGCACCACCTGGACAGTAGGTAGAAAATTGAACTGTGCTTTGGAAAGATTTTGTACCCACAACAAAACCAAGAAGCAAGGCAAGCCCCCACACATTATGATCCTTGTGTGCATCGATATTTTACTGCTCAGAGACTCACRATACAAATCATGCATCTCCCAAAACTCTGGTTTGTCAAAACTCCACAATTCCAGGTTCTCTGAACCCTAGCATCTTTAAAAGTATAAAACAAAAAGAACAGGATGGTTGACTCGTTGATCAATGTGGCCAGAACATAGCTTTGTATCCTTCCTTTCTTGTGCGTATCCAAGGTCAGTATGTAGTTTTTATCAAATATACATGTATGAGTCTGTAGGCTAGAAACTGAGAGAAAGGAGATTGGGAATTGAGGGTCTAAGGGAATGTTGTCCGCCTGGCATTTCCCCTGTCTTCACCCCCCCATATGGTTGTGGAGCCCTCCAGGATTAGTTTCTAAGCTGGAGAGCCAGGGAAGCTGGCTTAGTATGGCTCAACACTCCTCTGAAAACGACTGCAGGTCTAGGCCTAAGTCCTTGTCTGCATGCTTTTAGTAACTCTCTGTAATTGCCAAAAAATGTGAGAAATGTTTAAAGGAGAAAAGACTTGCTGGGTCTCATCAGTTTAGTCCATTGTCAACKGGTGTCATTTTTCCTGGGCTTCTGTCAGGTTCAACATGGGGGGAATGGTTCGGTTAAGCTGAGCCAGTAAGCTCATTGGGAACCAGGATGTAGACAGAGAATCAGAGTAGCAAGAATAATAGCCCAGGGTAAGAGACAACCTTCAAACACATCGCTGCACTGATCCACTCCCCTACCTCCAGATAGCCCACCCATCAGCTGGGAGCTAGGTAAAGGGTTACCTGTGACAAGCTCAGTACTTTCAGGACCCACTAGTAATCCTATAGTGCCACTAGTTAGCCACCAAGACTTCAGCATATGGAGGAAGATTGTTTCTATTTAAGCCACAGCAATCTTGGAGATGAGGRCACTGATAGAAATCCCACTGTTCAACCCAAAAGARCCTTGAGCTCTGCTGTCCAAGGACAAGATAAAGTGCTCAAGGTCCACGAGAGGAAGTTCACCTAAGTGCTGTGCTGCACATCTTGGAGCTCCTTTATGTAAGATGACCGCAGGTCCCGAGTACTTGCGCTGATGCAAATGCCTAGCAGTGCTCAATGGCATATCCAGAAATAAAGCTGGCCTTCTCGCAGTCTCAGCCTCCCTCAACCTGAAATCCCCTGTCATTCATTCAAATACAGAAGGTCATAGTCAGCA
>BDUI01002341.1:90588-108159 GCA_002335545.1 Apodemus speciosus | reverse complement strand
CTCTTCTCTTCTCTTCTCTTCTCTTCTCTTCTCTTCTCTTCTCTTCTCCTCTCCTCTCCTCTCCTCTCCTCTCCTCTCCTCTCCTCTTCTCTTCTCTTCCATTAACTTCAGGATGTCTGGATGTAATCAGGAGGGCAGTGTACTCTAGCACACTAAGGCCCCACCATCATCAGGTGGATGCTGAACAAGAGGTCAAAGCCCAGCAGGACACAAAGGGAGCACGCATGTGTGCGCTCAGCTGTGTGTGTGGCCCACCTGCTACCACCCTAACCCCAGCCTAAATGAGGAAGTTGATGGAGACACCTGTCCTCAAAATGTCACAAAATAGCAGTAGGCATCTGTGTATTTAGAACTGTGGGCTCAATGATGAAGGAACCCAGTTTCCATATTGCCTCTGAGAGCCAGTAGGTCTGGAGGCAGGATCCAAACTGTTCTCTCCAGTGGTGCCAGACAGGGCTCCTTTGAAACACTGTCCACACTGTACAAGTCTGATGAACACGAAAAGGTGATGTAGTCTTCCAGAGGTCTGAAGTACAGATCTCTACTTGGTGGAAGCGTCTACACTCCACACCTGTATACAGCCACTAAGTCATCCCTCCAGTGGGCTCCCAGCCTGCATGTGGTCAGGCCTGGCTACAGCAGTCTCTGCTGTCCTGCTCCAACAGTGTTTCAGGTGGGAATGTGGTCCCCACCCCATGCATCCTGATGGCACACTGTATGTATATGGGGTAGGCTGACATACATCATCACCTGTTTTCAGAGAAAGCTGGAAAAGCATGCCAAATGCAAATGCAATACTGTTTACAATCCACAGAAACGTCGTTTCCTGGTACGCCAGGGAAGCGGAGCCTTGCAGTGCCTCGGGCAGCATGGCACAGATGGCTCCAACCTCCGATCACACCCGAGCTTGGAATTGAGGTCTCATCTGATCCCTGCCCCTCTGCTGGGGGAAGCTCAATGGCAGTTAGAGATGCTTAGCAGTTAATTTGTTTGGCCAGAATTGCAGGTCCCAAGGTCAGAAATTCTGCGGCACAGGAGCCTGAAATGTGTGGCAGATCACGGGATGATGGGGCAAGAGCACATTCTACCAAACAGGCAGGCTGTTTTGTTTTGTTTTGTTTTGTTTGCCAGATTTTGTTTCCTGTGGCTTTAGTACCAGGGGTACTGGAGGTTATCTTCCATAACCTTAGAGCTGGGAAGATGGTTGCAGATTTGCTTGAGAAAAACTTCACTCTTGGGTGCCTGCCGTGTACCACACTAGACTGCGCTCAGGCACGCTGCTAGGAGTGTATGAAAAGAGGGACCACCGCGGACCTCTGCTGGGCAGGTACTGCTCCAACCAAGCCTCACAGTGCTGCCCCGGGACACTATACAGCAGGCTATCCACGAAAGCAAGACAGTGCTCCAGGAAGGCTTCCTGGAAGAAGTGCTTGACTTCAGTCTCCACAGCCTGGAGCAATTGGGAAAAGTGGCCACGGCTTTGCAAGGATACAGGGTGTATTTAAGGCACGCTAAGGCATGCATGCAGGGGGGTGACCTCGCAGGGCAGCTGAAGTCCGTCATGTGTGATAGTCGCTCTTCTTTGCCCCTTCCTAGGCTCCATTGCTCTGCAGCCCTAGTTAGGCTTAGTCTGAGGGCTCCTGGGGCTCCTGAGGGCCAGGGGATGTGGAATCGATACTGACTGCCTGTAGCACTCCACTGAGGTCATCTGATTTAAGTTCAGCCTTTTAGATAGCCATGTTCTCCAGGTGCCACTGCCAGTTGGGAGCCCAGGCTGGTAACAGCTCCCAGTTCCTGGTGGTCCAGAACCCTGTCCAGATCATCATGAAGAGTGCCTGTATCACACTTCCATTTAATCCTCCTCAGTTTGCACAGGTAGTTGTTTTCTGCCTGGATTGATGCATATCCTTGATGAGCCCTGGGGGCAGCTATGTACTTGAAATTGAARTTACTCTGTACCTGCTCTCCACAGCTCTTCGTCCCTGGTTATCACAGGCTGCACTTGTACATGCAGTCGCATGACAGCTCACCTTAATCTTGCTTCTTCCCATACAAGGTCTAGACAGACCCCTCCTGTCATGTAGTGGCAATGAGCTGGCAGAATACTGCCTGTAAATGAGTTTACCAGAAAGACAGAAGCAGAAAAGCATTATGCCTGCTGTGGCTTCACCTTCCGGCTCCCTGAGAGGGGATAGGAATCTTTTTATAGCAATTGAAGGGGAGGTCAGTGCTATCCCACATAGCAGTACCTGAGGCATAGGCTGCCACCTCTGCCATGTTAAGCAGATGTGTGTGTCTGGAGCCTAGCTGGGTAGCAGCGCGGGGGTGGGGTCGTTAGGAATTCAGCTTTACATGTCAAGTCAGACATCAAAAGTCTCAAGTCTGAGTTCCAAGCAGTCAGGGTCTGGTGTGGAGATGTTTGCTTTTATTGGGAGTCCTTTTGTCTCTATACTCTTTCTTCAGGAGGATTCTGCCCATGAGACATCTCTTTCCAGCTTTCTCAAGGGGATACACCAAAGGAATAAGGAGAGAAGGGGGGGAGGCTTCTCCCTAGCTGAATGGGGTGGGCGCTCTTCCTCAGCTAACACCCAGGGCAATACTGTCTCCTGGGCCAGAAGTGTGCAGGTCTAAGGGTGCTGAGGACACCTGCTGCCCTTCTTAGCTGTTCCAGGTGGCACCCACTAAGGGACAGGAAGCCACTTCTCATTTAAATCCACCTTCTCGGACGTTTAGAGTCTCTTTAGAACCTCACAGGCTTACAAGCCATTATTGTGGGTTATGCTTAAGGTAAGAAGGTCATGTGTCCTTGCCCAGGAGGTTTGGGCTCTAAGTAAAAGAGACAAAACAATTCAAGGAAAGAAAAATGCATCTCCTGCTAAACCACCCAGAGGGCCGAGTTATTGGCTTTTTCTCTTATTCATTCTTTTTTGCCTGGAGGGAACCATACCACCTGGCCACGGGTCCTTTCATGTGAATTTCTATGTTAATACCCTTATCGTTTCTATTTCAAAGGGGATCTAACCATTTTACTGGGGAAGGGCTACTGAGTTTAGAGGTTGCTTTGTCCTGAGAATCTCAGAGGCCCTCCCCCTTCCCCCTCTCCCCATAGTTTCCAGGAATGTTGGACAATCTATTCCTGTACCTAGGTACCTGCATGCGAGTCCAACAGCCCCTACTCTGACAGCTGCTCTGTGTAGAAAAGCAGAGACACCATCTTTGCCTTAGAAACTCTATCCTCCTTAGTGAGCATTTTGGTTTCTTTAAAAACCCAGTTATGTTCTATGAATATGTTTGTGTTTTAATCCCAGGTGTGGGATATGCGGCTGTTCAGTKTGTGCACAGCCGGTAACTATGATTGTCTCATGCTCTAGGGGAGAGCATGATTTTTGCCAGTTGCAGATAGTTAAGTTCAGGGGACTCTGGAGAGGGTACAAATACGAGAGCCCCCAGAGGGCCTGCAGCAGCTGCTGCTCCCAATGCTGCTGCTCCTGATGCTGTTGCATTTGCTATTGCTGGATTCCTGGACTGCTGGATTCCGGGCTGCTGGATTGCTGGAATGCTGGATTCCTGGACTGCTGGATTCCAGGACTGCTGGATTCCAGGGCTGGACTGCTGGACTGGTGGATAGTCTGACGATGAAAATTGGACTTGCCCCAAGAAACTCAAAGGTCCTAGCAGGAAGTAGTCTATTTTGTTGTCTGAATGCAATACAATACGGAATACAATAAAATAATAATAATAATAATAATAATAATAATAATAATAATAATAAATAAAATATGCCAACAATCTTCCTACCTCTTCCAAAACTGTTGCACACACTGGGCTCATTGGGCTCTGAGGTGGCTCAGTCCCAGCCTCCAGGTTGTCAAGAGTTATGGTCTTGAGTGGTGCTTTGCCAGTAGCATCTCTGTGCAAGCATTACTTATGTTAGGAGACAGACCAGGCCTTGAGCTGCACAGCACCCACCCAAGATGCTTGCAAAGCTATATAAATACCATCCGGGTTCATACAGTCAGCTTTTAAAAAACTTATTAAAAATAAAATGTATTAAAAAAAAACACTGACACTTTAAACGTTTTAATTGAAGGTTTTTTATTTCTAAAATAAATTCTATTTATTTTATCTATTTCTTTCTTTCTTTTCTTTTCTTTTTTTTTTTTTTTTTTTTTTTTTTTTTTTTTTTTTTTTTTTTTTNCAAGGGTACCTGTATGCCAGAAGAGGATGTCAGATCCCACTAGAGGTGGTTGTGAGCCAACAAAAGGTTGCTGGGAATTGAACTGGAGACCTTTGGTTAGTGCTCTTAACTGCAAAGCCATCTCTCCAGCCCTGCTTGTTTGTTTTGRGCCACAGTTTCACTGTATAGCCTTGACAGGTCTGGAACTCGATCTGTAGACCAGGCTAGCCTTGAACTCACAGAGATCCACCTGCCTCTGCCTCCCAAGTGCTGATCTAAAGCTGTGCCACCACTGCCAGGCTACTTTCTAATTAATTTCCAATTAATTTTCACTTAATTCTGACTCTAAAATGTGTTAGAAATGTGTTTCGTGGGGTAAACTACAAAAAAGTTTAGACMTGTATTCTAGCAAAACTTTCATACATGTCCAAAAGTTCACACTGTATGAGGATGTTTACATATGTTATCTGAAATAGTGAGAAAGTAGAGGTGCTAGAGAGATGTCTCGGTGGCTAAGAGTGCCAAAGAGTGCCTACAGCTCTTCCAGAGGATGCTAGCAGGTCCAATCCCCTAAACCCACATCAGGCAGCTCACAAGGGCYTCTAACTCCGACTCCAGAGGATCTGACACCTCTGGCCTCTTCAAGCACCTGCACGCCATCACAGACAAACACATAATTAAAAATAATAAATTTTTTTAAATTAGAAATAAAATATGCATTAGTATCTACAGTAGAATATAGCTGGGTGTGGTGACTTATGTCTATAATCCTATCTCTTGGGAAGTGAAGACAGGAGAATCAGAAGTGCAAAGTCATCCTTGGCTACATAGTGAGTTCTAGGCTAGCCTGGGATACATAAATGAGAGAGAGAGAGAGAGAGAGAGAGAGAGAGAGAGAGAGAGAGAGAGAGGAACATGGCTAGATAGCTAGTTCAGTAGTTAAGAATATATGCTGTTCTTCCAGGGTTTCCTGCACCTACATGGTAGCTCTCAATTATCTTCAACTCTGACTCTAGGGATCCAACACCTTATTCTGGTTCCCTTGGGCACTGGGCATACATATGGAGCATATACAAACATGTAGGCAAAATGTCTATACACATAAAAATAAGTAATTTATATATATGTGTGTGTGTACATACACACACACACATCCCTGGAACCCACATGTTGAAAGGAAAAAAACCAACCTCTACAAGTTGTCCTCTCACTGTCACATGTGATCTGTGGCAGACACACACATAATAAATATATATATTATATATGTATGTATATATATTATATATAGTACACACACACACAATATATATCTCAGAATGCGATGTTCTCATGTGATGGAAGATTATAAACTAGGATAAAAAAGAGTCAGTTATATC
Source organism: Apodemus speciosus (assembly GCA_002335545.1). Taxonomy (NCBI): domain Eukaryota; kingdom Metazoa; phylum Chordata; class Mammalia; order Rodentia; family Muridae; genus Apodemus; species Apodemus speciosus. Next base: position 102,606 of record BDUI01002341.1, on the reverse strand, counting down.
CATTTGTCACCATGGAAATAGCTCAACTTTTAGTAACTTCTGGTTAAATCTGGCTCGCGGAATAAAAACGAGCTCATTCTTCTCACATTTTCCATCCTTCTCACAACACAGAGAGAGTGCAGGAAAACGGCGGGCTCTGTGCTATCACCTAAACCTTGGTCCTGAAGCAGAGAGCGCTAAGCGGATGTCTAACGCCATCATACTGTAGTCTCKGTCGKGACGTCAGCACCATTGTCTGACACAGTTCGGTTATTATACCATGCTGGGAGATGGGGGAGGGGAACAGAGCTGAGGAATCAGCTAGGACTTTCTCATCATCTGTTTGGAATCTTGACTGTGTAGAGAGGAGGAAATAGGTTCTTCTTTTCTTAGGTAGTGTCCTGATTTGCTTTCTATTGCTGTGATAAACAACACAACCAAAGCAACTCGGGAGATTTATATGGTTTATACAAATCAGATCACACTCCATCACTGAGGCAAGTCAAGGCAGAAAGCATGGAGGAATGCTGCTTCCTGACTTGCTCCGCATGGCTTGCTCAGTCTGCTTTCTAACACGATCGATCCAGGGCCAGCTGCCCAGCGGCGGCCCCTTCCCCGTTGATTAGTCCCTCTCACATCAATCTTTCCTCAAAACATGACCCTACASACCCACACTTGCCTACTGAACAAACCCAGTGGAAGCATTTTCTCAGTTAAGGTCCTCTCTTCCCAAATGTACCTGGGGCTTGTGTCAAGTTGACCAAAGTCTAACCACCACACATAGGAAAGATGAATAGAGGAAATACCAGCGATCTACCCAGCGTCCAAGAGGGAAGAGAGCAAACATCATCCACAGGAAGGAATTGATTGTGTGGCCATCCGAATCGCTTCAGGAGTTCACTTCTGTAAGACTATTAAAACGCAATGCTCATTAAGAGCAAGCACCTTCCTCACCTAGTGACATCAACTTTACCTTTTTCTTTCTRTCTAGCTAAGTGTGCTCAAACATTTGAATATTTTGAAAATTAATTTMTAAACCAGAACAACAACAAAAAAGGTGGCACACACCTTTAATACCAGCACTTGGGAGGCAGAGGCAGGTGGCCAACAGGACAAGTTCCAGGATGGCCAAAGATTCAGAGAAACTCTGTCTCAAAAAGAAGACGATGAAGAAGGAGGAAGAGGAGAAAGAGAAGAGAAAATTAATTTCTATTTTCTTACTGACACCATTAAAAMATAGAAAAAAATAAAATAGGACTGGAATAAAAAGCAATAGGAAGATAGCTGGTTCCGTGAGGTTTGCCTGCAGTGTAAGCTTAYGGAGTAACCTGATATAGACGTATTGTCTCCACCCAGGACTTCAAAGCCAGAGTGCGCAGTAAAGCAAAATGCTATCACAAGAAAAAGAAAAAGAAGAAAAGGCCTGTGAGATAGCTCAGTGGGCAAAAGGCACTTCTAGCAATTCTGAAGACCTGAGTTCAAGTCCTGGAATCCGTATGGTAAAAGGAGAGAACCAACTCCTGCAAGCTGTCCTCTGATCTTTATACATATACCATCACACACACACACACACACACACACACACACACACACNTCTGTGTAGCCCTGGCTGTAGACCAGGCTGGCCTCGAACTCAGAAATCTGCCTGCCTCTGCCTCCCAAGTGCTGGGATTAAAGGCGTGCGCCACCGCCACCACCACCCAGCTTATTTATTTATTTCTAAAATAAATAAAAAAATTCTATTTTTTTATTTCCCTCCCTAGGGAGGGAGCTTAGGTTGTCAGGTTTGGCAGCAAGCATGTTTACTTACTGAGCCATCACACACACACACACACACACACACACACACACACACACACACACACACACACAAAATATGAGGTATTTTGTTATTTTGTGTGTTTGTGTATTTAATACGTTTGTGGATTGTGTATATGTGTGTTTGTATATATAAATGTGTGTGTAAGTGTAATTGGGGAGTTTTAGAACATGAACTCTGTAGATGACATGCCAAAGCATCAAAAGGTTCAGCCTAAGCCATCTCAGTGAGTAGTCATAAATGCTCCCTGGGCAGAAGACTGCACCAGTGACTACGCGCAGCCCTTTCCCCGGCAGAGATTGTTCTTACTCCTTTGTATGCTAAGTTCTCCAAAACAAGCCAATAGGAAACGAAGTTGAAGGTTATACACATAGATATTGTTGTCAGATGTAAGTACCAGTGGAGCATGGGTGTGGACGTGGACACGGGTGTGGATGTGGACATGGGTGTGGACAGGTGTGGATGTGGACACGGGTGTGGATGTGGACACGGGTGTGGACGTGGACACGGGTGTGGATGTGGACATAGGTGTGGATGTGGACACGGGTGTGGACAGGTGTGGATGTGGACACGGGTGTGGACGTGGACACGGGTGTGGATGTGGACACAGGTGTGGATGTGGACACAGGTGTGGACGGGTGTGGATGTGGACACGGGTGTGGATGTGGACACGGGTGTGGGTGGGTGTGGATGTGGACACGGGTGTGAATGTGGACATGGGTATGGATGTGGACACAGGTGTGGATGTGGGCACGAGTGTGGACACGGGTGTGGACGTGGACACGGGTGTGGATGTGGACACGGGTGTGGATGCTGTGGTAGTTTGAATAATGACCCCTATAGATTCACATATCAGAATTCTTACCAGGGAGTGGTACTCTTTGAAAGGATTAAAGGGATTAGGAGGCGGTGGCCTTGTTGGAGGAAGTGTGTCACTGGGGGGTAGAAGTTTCAAAACCCCATGCCTAGCCCAGGGTCTGTCTCTGTCTCTGTGTCTGTCTCTCTCTCTCTGTCTACTGATCATGATGTAGCTGTCAGCAACTGCACCAGTACCTGCATGCATATTGCTATGCTCCCTGCCATGACGATAATGAACTAAACTTCTGACGCTGTAAGGCAGCCTCAAGTAAATGCTTTCTTTATAATAGCTGCCTTGGTCATGGTGTATCTTCACAGCAATAGAATAATGACCAAGACAGATGTAATATAGATAGACATGAGCATGGCTATAAATGTAGATATGGACATGATAGAGGTAGATATGACTTTGAATGTAATGCAGAAATAGAAACAGATGCTGTTACAGATGGACACATAATGTAGATTTGCTTTGATGTGCATATAGATTTAGATACAGATACAGGCAAATGCTGGGGACTGTTGAAGGAACTGGTCCTCTCAGAAGCTCTGCAGAAGGGTTGAGGACATCATAAGAACATGGTTCACAGTCAACTGTCTAGGACTCATGGGGGTCACAGATATCAGGGGGCCCGTATGGATTTGACCTAGGCCCTCTGTCTATTTGTTCTGGCTGAGTAGCTTGGTCTTCTTGTGGGGCCCCTAACAGTGGGAGTCGGGGCTGTCTCCGACTCTCTTTGCCTGCTTGTGGGATCCTTTTTCTTCCACTGGGTTGCCTTGTCCAGTCTTGATGTGATGGTATGTGCTGGGTCTTATTGTCTACACTGATACTGTGTCATGCCGAGTTTGGATGATGTCCCTGGGAGGTCTGCTCCTTTCTGAGGGGAAGCAGAGGGAGGGTAGATATGGGGAACAGGGGAGGTGGGAGAGAGAGACTGGGGTTAGGGAGGATGGATAACTGCAGTTGGGTTGTAATATGTAAGAGAGGAATAATTTTTTTAAGAAGAAAGAAAGACACAGAGAAACAGAGAAAGAGACGTGTGTGTGTGTTTATGAGAGAGAGAGAGAGAGAGAGAGAGAGAGAGAGAGAGAGAGAGAGAGAGAGAGAGAGAGAATGACTTTCAGTCAGAGGCTGAAAACCAAAGACCTGCGTTGGCACAAGGGCTGGCATCCAAAGGTCAGATGTCTGACATCTAGGGCGGGGAGGTGAGGTACTCGGCTGGATACCTAGGGTGGAAGTGAACTCTCCTGTGTCATGTTGCCACATCTGGCCCAGGTGACAGGATGGTGCCTGGCAGCTTTGGGAGCATCAGGCTATTCCTCAGCCAGAAGTTAGGAGACTGGTCTTTTCTGGAAACACACAGAATGATTCACCAGCCATTGATAGTTGACACTTAACCACCACAAATCTACTTTACAAGTTGGGGAACTGAGTCTAGACGGCAAGCATTCCCCAGATTCCCTGCATTAGTTACTTACTTACTATGGTAAAAATACCTGACAAAAGCAACTTAGAGGAGAAGAGATTCATTTTGGCTCGCAGTTCCAGAGGAAACATCATATCAGAGGAAAGAGGAGGGCTGGCCTCATCAATTACATCTACACTCCAGAAGCAGAGAAAAAAACAGGAAGTAAGGCGGAGCCAAAAAGCCACAAGGCCCGCCCCCAGTGAGCCACTTCCTTCAGGATGGCTTTACATTCTAAAACTTACACAGCCTGTTGAAACAGTGCCAGCAACCACAGGACAACTGTTCAAACACACGAGCTTATGGGGGACAGTTTACATTCAAACCACAATGTGCCCAGTAGGCGACACCCGTGCCTGGCGAGGCAGCAGCCTGAAGAGCAGGGCACTCACCCTGGAGCCACTTGCTGGTTACAACCTCACGCTCACTGCAGCCTTGGAAGATGTTCGATGGAGGAGGCATCTGAGACCAGCTCCAACTTACTTGCCTGACTTGATGACAAGAATGGTAGGCACACAGACCAGAACGCATCTCAGAGCTCAGGGCCCTGCCTGGCCCAAGTGTGGATATCTGCTCAGTCACTATTGGCTAGTAGTACTGTTTAAAGTCCAAGGTGTCCCTGATCTGAGTGATACATCCTGATGGCCAGGGAAGGCCTAGGGTTACACAGGGGAGAGGACAGCTTTGTGATGTGCACCAGAGTACCTTTCCAACATTGAAAGGACCTTCCTCATCCCTATTGCATTGCATCATACTATCCCAAGCAGCACGAACATGGCAGCAGTGCTTTTTTAGCCAAAGTTCCATGGAGATTGGACAGATCAGCCCTTGATGGGTTCTGGGCAAAGGATGGCACCAGGGATAACTAAACACAGTGTTGAGTAGGACAGAGATGGAGAAGAACAGGTATTCAGGGGTCAGCTCACAAACTGAAGGCTCACATCAGATAGGTGAGAGTCCATGGCACAAAGTCACATTCCCTACATAGGAAAAGACTGACTATAATCCCCATTGTAGTGGGTAACAGTCTCATGACTCCCTGTGTTCAACTACAGAGGAACCGTGGTCTGGAAATGCAACTGAGACAACTTTCCCTGGATCCCTTTACCCTGCATATTTGCACAGGGGACTCGAGCCCTTGTTGGCTTTAAAATGTCTGATTTCCTATGCCCACTGGATGGGTCAGCCTGAAGGGGGCTTTTTCTGCCATTTTCCTGCCCAAGCAGAAAAGCCCAAGGGAGAGATGAGGATGCAGAAGAAAAAAGCTCTCAGTAGGCTGGAAGGAGGGGAGGGGTTGGCAGCAGGGCCAAGCGCACTCTCCCCAGCTCTTGCCTCCTGCTGCAATCCTTCCTAAGTCAAAATGCCCAGGGCTTAGTCCTCTGTGCCTGAAAGGAAAGAAAGAACTTTCTCCCCCTGAGCAGGAGGCCTGCACTGACCAGAGAGACTGTGTACCTGTCTTCACGGTTGGAGGTCTTTGGGCTCAAGATCGATAGTAAAATTACAAAAACATTAGAGAGGGTTCACCTAGTCCTACTGCCAGGGTGGGCTGATACCCAGGGGCCTCCCCCTTCCCAGAGGAGAAGGGGATGGGGTTGGGGGAAGGGCTGCGTGGGGAAGAACGGGAGGAGGGGGTGTCAATGGGGACATAAAGTGAATAAATAAATAAATAAATAAATAAATAAATAAATAAATAAATACAAAGAAAAACTACAGAAATGCATTGGCAGGGATCCCTAGTAAAGAATTCTGGCTGAAGCTTGATCACAGCAAATGTGTGCTGTCAGCCTCAGCTGTGGATTTGAAACAGTGGATTCATTGCAAACCCATTTGCATCTCTCAAAGTACAAAATACCCCTTTCCAGCTTCATCTTTGTTGTGTGTTAAGTATCTATAAATAGGTGATATACTCTGAAAAAGTTATCCAGTGGCTATAGCAATACCCTCTTCCTTTACTGGCCCCCCTTTTGAAACCAGTCAGTGGAGGATGATTCCACCTTAACATTGAGAGTTAGCGAAACACCCTGGCTGGATGCCAGCTCTGTGTGGTCCCTGAAGCACCTGCACTCTTGTCCCGCTGGCCACCAAGCTAGATGTTCCCATGGTTTCTCAGCTTTGATAATTCCCTGGATAACTTACAGAAGCAGAGAATGCGCTTCTGTTTACACTTTATAGTAAGAGACACAAATCAGGTCCAGCCACTTGAAAGAGACACATGGAGTGAGCTTTGTGAGAGCCTGTGTTTCCTCTTCCCATGTGGTCAAGCCATGTTCTCACAGGACACATCAGTGCAGCTGCTGACCTGGAACCTCATGACACCTTGCTGTGTAGAATTAACCTGCCCTATTTCACAGGCAGAATGGGTGGGATGAGGGAAGAGGCCAAGATAGTCTGTCAAAGATAGGAGAGACCTGCCTGGAGCCCTTGCTGCCAGGCCTAGACTGTGGCTTAGGACACTGGTGCCTATTACCTCCAATAAGGAAGATGGCCCTGTCACTTGAGAGTTCCCTCCTAGGACCAGGGACCAAAGTTTCTCAATAGGCAAGCACTCCTAGGTTGTTCCAGCAAAGAGGAGACTGAGGGGGCGCCTCCAGACCCATCGGAGGAAGTTTACTCTACCTAGAGGGTGGGACATAGCCACACAATGCTGTTTAAAACTTTTCCTAGGGGCTGGAGACATGGCTCAGTGGTTGGGAGCACTGACTGCTCTTCTGAAGGTCCTGAGTTCAACTCCCAGCAAACACATGATGGCTCACAACCATCCATAATGAGATCTGATGCCCTCTTCTGGTGTGTCTGAAGAGAGCTACAGTGTACTTACATATAATAATAAATAAATCTTTAAAAAAATTCTAACAAGATTTATCTTTAATTTTAATTAGGGGCACACATATGTGTTTGTATGGGAGGGTGGACATTGTACAAGAATGCGTGGACCGTGAAGCTAGAAGAGGGTATTGAATCTCTGGAGCTAGTTACAGGGCTTGTGAGCCACCTGAGGTACAGGTGCTGGGAACTTTAAGAGAACAGCACACTCTCTTAACCATTGAGCCATCTCTCCAGCCATTTTGGTTTATTTTTTAAACAGTCTCAAGTCACTCAAGCTGGCCTCAAGCTTGCTGTTGTAGCTAAGGGTGAACTTGAGTTTCTGATCACGCAGTCTCACCTCCCAAGAGCTGGGTCACAGCATGTGCTGCTCTGCCTGGCTTCATGCACAGCTGACAATGTCACCTTGAGCTTCTTGCAAACTAAGCAAGTACTCTGCCGCTGAGTTTACCCCAGATCCTGGAATCTCTTACCAGCACACGCCCTGGCCTGGGTCCGTCCCCAGCTCCTGGGTGTGTACACGTGTGTGAGACTGTCTTGAGCAGTGCGTAGACACCTACTCCACACACAGTACTTTGTCGCACCTCAGTTTCACCTGTTTGCTACTTCGTGAATTGTTTTGTGTTTGGCTGACACACAAGTAAGTAGCCACATGGAAACTGCATAAGCYTGTGAGGCCCGCCTTCCTTGAAACAAAACCGGTGGGTAGCCCAGTAAATGCATTTTTGCTGCAAAGGGTCTTCTGCCCATTTAGGAACCCACCCTGATTTCATACCCGCAGAGTCGCCACATGCTTTGTTTTCCTGCACGCCACCATCTTATTGTGTCCCCCATGTTTTATTTCCAGTTTTTCTTTATAGACATTTATTTTAATTTTATGCGTATGCTTGTCTTGCCGGTTAGTACCAAGACCTGTGATGTCATATAGGCGACAATTAGCACCGCAACTATAGGCCTGTTACCAAGGCAACAGCCGCCATATACCCAGAATTCAACCGGCCTACCTTTACCTGTAATTACGTCACCACTAATATATAAATGGGTAGCGTTTCTTCTTCGCTCTCTTTTCCTTCCTTTCCTGCCTTCTTCCCGCCCGCTGCACCTTTCCCCATCCTAAATAAAGCCCCACGTGGAACTGTTTGGTGTGGTGTTGTCCCTCATTGCGGCCTCACATCTCCGCCGCATCCCCGAGGCCCGCGTGGCGGGCAGACAGGTGACTTGCGTGGGGTGCAGGTAGACGAACTGCATGGAAAAACCAACATTGCCCACGGGTATGTATGCATGTTATGTGTATGCCTCGTGTCTGCAGAGGCCAGAAGAAGGCATGTGTCATAGTCACTGTACTATTGCTGTGAAGAGACACTATGACAAAGGTAACACTAACACGAATAGAAGAAAGCATTCAACTGGGGGGCTTAAGGGGTTCATCTGTTATCATGATGGGGAGCACAGGGACAAACAGGCAGATATGGTGCTGGAGAAGTAGCTGAGAACTAGAAAGAGATCTAGAGAGGAGGAGAGGGAAGAAGGGAAGGAGGGAGGGAGGGAGGGAGGAGGGTCTAGGTTTGGCATGGGCTATTGACACCCAGAGCCCACCCACAGTGCACACTTCCTCTAACAAGGCTGCACCTCTAATCCTTCTAATCCTTTCAAACAGTGCCATTCTCTGTGACTAAGCATTTAAATATATGAGCCCATGGGGGCCATTCTTACTCAGAGCACCACAGCATCTATCCCTTGGCCTGGAGTCACAGGCAGGGGTTAGGTGCCATGTAGGTGCTGGGAACAGTAACAACGACAACAGCAACAACAGTCTTTTCCAGACCCGATTTGTAATGTTGCTGATTTTTTATTCCAATCCTTGGTTGTTAGATTTTATTTTGTTTTTAGTGTACCCTATTTGAAAGAGCACTTTTAGGTTTACAACAGTACTTAGCAGAATTACAAAAAATGCCTTTTACAACTACAGCCATCCCTAATCAGTGCCAGAGCAGTGAATGAGCCAGCATTGAAGACTCTGTAGATAGATGACTCAGAGTCCTCAGTTACAGTCTGGTTCTCTTTTGAGTCCTGTGTTTGGAGAAATGAATTTTTAATACATCTGTTTATTCATGTATTCATTTATTTATGTGTGCATGTATGTATGTATTTGTGGATGTGCCTGTGAAGATCAGAGGACAATTTCTAGTTGATTCTCTCTTTTCATCATGTAGAAAGGGGGCAGGGTCAAATTCATGGGCTTGGCACCTTCACTCACTGGCCATCCCCCAGCCCTCAGGAGACACAGTCACCATTATAGCTGCACCAGCAGGTACTGTTCATCTCTACCCTGTCGTGTGTCCTGTCGTGTGTGTGTGTGTGTGTGTGTGTGTGTGTGTGTGTGTGTGTGNGATGCAGGTATTGTATTTTACATTGTAAGAAGGAGCCAAACTCAAGCCATTCTGAATAAAGCATCCATTTGAGCTTTATAAAGCTCAAATAAAGTTTAAGTTCCCAAGACCTCTCTGGGTAACTGACATCCTGGTTGGCCAGTTGAGGCATGAATGATGGGCAAGTCGCCGAGCCACAGTGGAATACACCAACCAATGAGAACATACAGGAAGTGTACCACGAAGACACRTTCTTAAGGCAGTTCYTATTCCTAAATCCTGATTGGTTGAAAAATGTAGCTGTAACTTGGCACAGATATTTGTGGTTTTCAAACTTAAAAGCTCTGGAACRCTCTGGCTTSGGGGAGGGGCATTGCAGTTCAGTTCCCGAATCTTCTGATCGATCAGTAGAATAAATAAAGAAGTTCTTTTTCTTGTATAGTTGCTATGCAACTTCCTATTCCTCAGTAACCATTGGGGGTTTCTGCCCCACTATTGGTTGTATAGATCCYCAAATAAACGACACAGAAATACTACAATTTATTGATAAGTTGTAGGCACTATGCAYGGTGGGTTTTGAGCTATTCTAATCCTTCCACCTGTTAAAACCCACACAAATATCAGTGACTTGTCAATCTGATGTCTCCAGGGCTGCTTCGCGCCATCATCCTGTCCTCAGGGTGCACTGCTCTTGGCCACGTGCTTCTGGTTCATCCAGTCTGATGACAGCTGCTTCCTCTCTCTCCTCTYTCCTTGTATTCTCTCTCCTTGCGTTCTCTCTTGAGACCACCCTTCCCAACTTGAGTCTAAGTCCAGCCTTCTTCGGCCCAGTCATAAGCCCAACCTTTTATTGACCAATCAGGAATTAATTGGGAGCATTCTTTACAGTACATTGGTTACACAACACAAGACAAAACCCAACAGTAGTTGCTTGATTAAGTAAAGTTTTGTCGTCTGCATTGACCTGGTGTTTGAGTTATGTTGGATTTAAGTGGGCCCCATAGCAAAGTCCATTCTTGGCTGCCACCCTAACAGTCAGGTTTGATATTGATAAGCTGCTTCAATAAATGAGTTACTATTAACAAGTATGTGATAGGTGGTAAGAAATAGGTCCTTGGGCTGGAGAGATGGCTTAGTAGTTAAGAGCACTGACTGCCCTTCCAAAGGTCTTGAGTTCAATTCCAGAGTTCAATTCCCAGCAACCACATGGTAGTTCACAACCCTCTGTAATGGGATCTGATGCCTTCTTCTGGTGTCTGAAGACAGCTACAGTGTACTCACATACTTTAAATAAATAAATAAATAAATAAATAAATAAATAAATAAATAAATAAATAAGAAATAAGGTCCTTTAAGATATCAGAATAAAAACATCTTGAAGACAGTTTTGTTTGGTTTTTTGAGACAGGGTTATTCTGTGTAGGTTTGGCTGCCCTGAAACTCACTCTATAGACCAGGCTGGTCTCAAACTCAGAGATCTGCCTGCCTCTGCCTTCCTTTTTTTTTTGTTTTTTTGTTTTGTTTTTTGTTTTTGTTTGTTTGTTTGTTTTTCTTTTTCGATACAAGGTTTCTCTGTGTAGCCCTGGCTGTCCTGGAACTCACTCTGTAGACCAGGCTGGCTTGAACTCAGAAATCTGCCTGCCTCTGCCTCCTAAGTGCTGGGATTAAAGGCATGTGCCACCACTGCCCGGCGGCCTCTGCCTTCCAAATGCTAAGATTAAAGACATGCAATACCACCAGCACCCGGCTTTAAAGACAGTTTTGTGTCTTTTATTAAAATAGTCTTACAGTATCAGTGTCTCATTTAAGGGTTTAAGTGAGTTCAGTTGCTTTTGCCTCTGGAATCCTGTGTTGCTATTTCAAAGGACAGGCCAATCACATTCACACGCTGGATGCTTTTCTTAAGTCACAATCATGTCCACCATTATGACATGAGCAAGAATACCCACAACCTCTTCTCTTACCCATTCAAAGTTCTAATTGAGGACTGGCTTCAAGTGCTACCTCCCGTATGGACTAGACATCTCCTGGTACATGTCTCCAGCAAACTAGAAGGATGCTGGTCCCCGCGGCAGAGTGCACAAAGCAAACCGGCGCGGGCTCCTCGGCAACCAGCCTCCTTCAGAAGGTACAGAGACATTTAGAATCAAAACGTTATCCTCACCGGCTAGTTTAACCCCTGACAATTACTGAATTTTCATTTTTAACTTCAACGAAGCTGTTCGTACGTCTACTAGATTTTCTTAGTGAAAACAGGTATGAATGTCAGTACTTGTGGGTCAGCCAGTGCCTACCAGTTTTTACCTATCAGACAAATGCTCAGATCGGTTGTTGGTTTTGCTGTTGTTTTGCTTTTGTTTAGGATGTCCTGGAACTCACTATGTAGACCAGGTTGGACTGGTACTTGTAGAGATCCACCTGCCTCTGCTTCCTGGGTGATGGGTTTAAAGATGTGAACCACCAAGCTAGACCTCAGATCAGTCTAAACTCGATGACAATCTTTTTTTTTTTTCAAATACAAAGCTTAAACATATAAATGTGGGGCTGGAGAGATGGCTTAGAGGGTAAGAGCCTTCCAGAGGTTCTTCCAGAGGTCCTGAGTTCAATTCCCAGCAACCACATGATGGCTCACAACCATCTGTAATGAAATCTGATGCCCTCTTCTGGTGTGTCTGAAGACAGTGACTGTGTACTCAAAAAAAAA